>JASDQU010204386.1:0-18839 GCA_032191745.1 Picea mariana
CCTCCTTTGACTAGTACCCCTACCCCTCCTTTTATAGGCTAGGAAAGGCTAGGGTTTTAGTCGAACTCTCGGCCATGCATGGCGGAGAGTTTCAGTTAACTGACAAAAAGCCCCGAGTCTCGACGGAAACTTCCCTGATTTTTTGCATTGTTAGGTACTCGCGGGCTGTTTTAGGTTAGCCCGCGGATACCCGCGTGCAGTAAGAGGACAGCAAGCGGATGCCCGCACCCAGTGAGAAGTTAGGGCGCGGGTTTCTTGTTTTTAGTGGTTTTTTGAGGAGTTACTCAGCATGGCTTTGGCTAGGAAGAGGCATGAGTTGGCCTGATGCCAGGTAAACCTGTATGGTGCATTTTAGGGTTATAACAGTGATCTATAAATCAGTAAAGCATTTTAGGTCATACATCCTCAAGAATCACACTAAGGTGATTGTGCCACACCCCGCAGTCCAATCATTGTTTACCCAACAAGAAATGGGAGAAAGAAGAGGGAACTGAATGGCGATAGCCCAATAATTTGATCTAGATATAAACCCCTCCAAGTTATTAAAGGACAAGGTTTGTGCAAGCTCGCAGCCAAATCTCAAGATCAAGCAAACTAAGATGTAGGGTGGGATAATGAAATAGCACTGTGGTGTGGTGAAGTAGCATACATTTCGTCGGGACTGAACTCCTGGTACAAGGATTTGGCTCATCTATTACATCACGAGACTTGTCCCGAAAGCCTCAACCCTAGAGAAAGGAGAGCCCTCTGATTAAAATCCGCACAATATCGCCTCATAAATTCGGTACTCTTCCGGATCAACTATGATGGGGTATTACTGAGATGTCTCGAATGCGAAGACGTTGATAATGTGATGAAAGAACTCCACGATGGCCCCACTGGGGGACATTTTGAAGGGAACACCACTGCTCATAAGGTTCTGAGAGTTGACTATTATTGGCCCACTTTGTTCAAAGACGCTCATGCTTACGCCGAGAATTGTAAGACTTGTCAAATAAGTGTTGGCAAGGAGAGAAGGGCAACAATCCCACTTCAGCCTGTAACCATCTCTAGACCATTTGAGCAATGGGGGTTGGATATCATAGGGGAAATTATGCCCAATTCTTCGAAATTGCACAAGTATATTCTTACTGCCACCGACTATTTCACAAAGTGGGCAGAGGCCATCCCTTTGACCTGTGTAAATGAGAAAATAGTCATCCAATTTATAGAACAACAACTAATTACAAGTTTTGGCATTCCTTCCGTTATGGTATTTGATAATACAACCTACTTCTCCTCTACCCTATTGAAAGAGTTCTCTCTAGATAAAGGAATCATAATCAAGTACTCTACAAATTATTACCCTCAGGGAAACAGTGTGGCAGAGTCAACCAATAAGAATCTGGTGAGGATACTAAAGAAGATGGTTGTGGATAACCATAAAAATTGGCATAACCAACTCCATAATTCCCTATGGGCTGATAGGGTCACACCCAAAGAGGCTATAGGGAATTCCCCATACTTCCTGGTCTACGGACAAGAATCCATTCTCTTGAATGGGATTTATCTTCCATCTCTCCAATTGGCCCAATATTCTAACGATGATAAATCCCCAACCATGCAACAAAGAATCAACACTCTACTCATGTTGGAGGAAGAGAGGGAAAGGGATAAGTCCAAATTTTTATCCCATCAACAGATAGTGAAAAGATGGTTCGATAAGCATAAGGCTAAAGAAAAGAATTTTGAAGTAGGAGACTTAGTTCTAAAGTGGGATAAGGTAAATAAACCCAAAGGCAAGCATTCCAATATTCAGAGCATATGGCTTGGGCCTTTTCAGGTGGCTGAGAAGATTAAGGTAGGTACTTATCATTTGCAAAATCTGAGAGGGGAACTTGACGCCCTCCTGGTAAATGGCCAAGCCCTAAAGCAGTACTTCCAATAATAACAACACAATATATATATATATATATATATATATATATATATATATATATATTTAGTTGGCACAAATAAAATAAGGACAGGAGATATATGTTTTATGGGACAGAGATTCTGCGTTCGCCCAGTGAATTGCCATTTGTTGAGTGCTCAAAACACCCTAAAATTTTTGTGACCACTTCCTTTTGGGTACCACCTTGTCTTATACCTTCAATTGTTTTCACCGTTGTTTGAACATGATAACCTTCTTATCTGATATGTTTCATATCTGAGTTTCTCTTGAGCATATTAAGAACCATCTTGAGAAACACCATGACTGATTAAGGAACTAGTGACCCAGATTTCTCCCAGCTTACTTGAGAAGTTCGACATCGGTGAAATATTAAGGTAGCGAAAATTGTATGGAAAGTCAAAGCAGTCGAGTGCCGACATTCTTCAGCATCGGCCGATAAGAGTATCTCTTTTATGCATATAGTCTCCAAAAATATTTCTCTGAACACCGACCCTTTCAGCTTCGGCAGAGAAGTGTAATCATAAGCATCGCAAAAAAAGAGGAGTTCCACTGTCGACCGTCGATGCTCGAAACATCACCAATCCCAATATCACCGGTATCAGGATTTTTATCAAGAAAATAACAATGTTTATAAACAATCTAAAATCGTAGTCGATCCCTGATCTTTATGAAGGTAAGACGTGACGTGACGTTTAACCCCTAGCTATGTCAAGTACTCTGCATTCAAATATTTAATTAATTCATAGATCGCGCATTAGTTACTAGCTCATGCGTGAATCAAAAGGGAATCATTAAAATCACTGATACAATGCATTTCCATCCATGCCTCCGTTGTCAACCAGTTAAGTCTTAGTGGCAGAAATTTGATAGTGTTATATTTTGAAATCTTCATTTATCACCCATATTAACTAATTGATATGACTGGTAGTATCTCCTAGTTATATTCTTTCAAGTCCTTTTTGTGTGATCCCATTCCACGCAGCAAGAAATTCAAAACAAGCAAGAGAACAAAGCCACCAGTCTAGAGGAAGCATCCAAAGTCCAATGAGTATTAAACAATTTTCTTAGCAAGCATTATAGGTATGGGTTCTCGTATGGATTTACGTTTCATTTGTATATTTTATCACCTGATGTTGATCTATATATGTGTTTAAAAGGCATCTTCGATTGCAGAGATAATGCCTCCAAATAAGCCATCCAATAGGAAATCACCATGGGCACCAAAGCTGCAAGAATCAGAAATAGGAGAAGGATCCTCCCCAACAGTTGCAAGACAATTAGAGTTCGCTCCTAAGCCAGTGTCCATCATCAAGGTGATCACCAAGGAGTCCTTTTTCCAGCCCCCATCTTTCGGGGATACAGAGGCAAGCATTGGAGCAAAGACGACTTTTCCTCGCTAGGAAGAAGTCTTCAAGAAGATCAAGAAAGAAGATCCCCTTGAATATACTCTGCACAGTGACCCTGATACAAGGAAGCTCAATGACGAGGTCCTCCCAAACATTCGCAAGGCTTATCTACACATGGTGGGAAGCCAATCTTCGGTTTTCCCTTGCGTCGAACTCTTAAACTGGCTCATTGATCACACTGATGCACATAAATGTTTGATTAATGATGACAATGGCGAATGCATTAGGGTTTTCCTGCCATCAGAAGTTCAGAAATACTACAAACTCAATGATTCCAGAGAAAATTTGAACACTGATTTCATGGTGAGTTTCTATGCCTCTCACAACACTAGCAAAATCTTGGCATCCTGGTGGAGGGAAAATAAGAAATTCATGAACCGAACTTCTGGCTGGTACCCGATGGTCAATCTCAAGGAACCATACGCCTATCTCATGGCCCTTCTCTGCAGATTACATGGGGAAAAAGACTGCTACCGGTTTTCGAGGGCTTGGATGCCTCTAGCTTTTACAATCATCGTTTTGGGTATCGGTTTCAATTGGAGTGCTATCATCTCCAAACAGTTGAGCACATGCATAAAACAAGCTTAGGTGCCAAAGGAAGGAGATCCTCCTGCCTTCTACATGGCTTCGTATCTACTGGATGTCATCTACGCCAGGAATTCTTTTGTTGGGATGAACTTGAATTGGCACCCTTCGGAGCTTGCAGTCCATGTATACTACAACATCTTGTGGGAAAATAGGTACAATAAATCCTATGCTGTTATCTATGATAATTGTATTGCACCCATTTACTTCTTACACTTTAAGAGAGAATGCCCTAGATTACCAGAGGAAGAAAAGAAGGTCATAGTCAAAACTGGTCACTGGTATTTAGATGAACAAGAAACCTACATCAGGATTTTTGGCACCACAGGGGCACCACAATTATTACCCCTTTATGTTCCCGACCGGCTAGTGTTAGGAGAAATCTGCTATCAAACCATCATACAAGGATACAATGCAACTTTAGTGAAATACAAGAAGCAGGATTTCATACTGTATGGATTCCATATCGGCTTCTACATGTTCAAAGACATCGCACATGCTAAACAACTTGGGCTAGGTCAATTGGAATTTCGGTTCCAAACTGGTCGATTTCGCAAACAAAATCCCAAGGGATTGGTCCTACTGCACGCATCACAGGTATCATCTTGTTGCCCTTATGCCCACGATCGGTTTGAGGATGAAATTTTCATCGAGAATGCTGAAGACTGGGATGTGGTGGCAGCCAGGAAGGTCGATTCTAGAGGAACTAGGTTTAGAGATTTGAGCTATGAAGAGTAGGCCACACTATTGGAGCAAGCAATTCAAGGAGTTGACCAACACCCTGAAGTAGCAATAGCATATGAATTGGAGGAAGAAAAAAATAACCCCCAAGAAGACATTGAGGTCATAGAGGCTCATTAGGGATCCCCGGTACAAATCAGATTTTTCCCTGAAGATCAAACGACTCAAGAAAGTGGCGGACTTTTATACCAGTAGTCTCATCTACTAATGAAACGGATGCAGGATAACCTGCCTCCTGCCATAAGTCCCAAAATTTCAGTTACTATCCGAAGAGTTCCGACAGAGCCTAGCAATCCTGGTCTCACGGCCACCGATGGCACCAATGGGTAGTTAATCCCAAGTCTACGATATCGCCAATTGATCTCTTGGGAGAAGGAACATCTCAACCAAATACGGGATAGGTTTCAATAGAAACACAAGTGCCCAACCCCTTGAGCACGCTAATATGTATATAGAGTGATGACGAGAGCATAGAGCCTTCTTGTGGCACCCCGGTGCGCATCCAAGAAGAAGAAGGTCCTGAAACGACCTTTTCCCCAAGTCCCAAAAAGGTCTCTTCTGCTGGGCCTGGGGTTCAAGACCAGGGAATCCCACAAAAGAAAGCTGAATCTAAAGGTAATCTCAACACAAGAAAGTCCGATGAACCGGAAATAGATGTAGGCCCAAGTGACGAGCCTCTGTAGAAGGAAATCAGTAGTTCCACGATCGATGAGCAAGTAAGTGACAAGTCCATACAAGACACCTCTATCCTACCCAATACTCAGATCCTCGGTGAGAAACAAGTAGAAGTTGGATCTACAAGGCAGAATGAAGAGGTTCGAGAGCCCACTCTCGAATAAATTTACACTGCGGGAAGCTTGGGAAACAATCTCACATGGGGTGATTAGAAGATACCAGACCCGGTAGATGAGGTCGCAAACATCTATGTGATCTCTTATGATCAAAAGAGAAAGGCTATCATTCAAAAGACTGTAAAGAAGAGAAGAATCACCCTGGATTAGTCCATCATAGTCGTCACTAAGGAGAAGTTAATCGATACAGGAGATGCCCGTACGTCTGAGCTAATTGGTGTGGGAAACGCCCTCTCAGAGGCTACCCAAGACAGAGTTGGGAGAGATGAAAAGGAACTTGTCACCGCCCAAAAGGATCTCGAACACTTGTGCCATCTTCCCAATTATTATAAGGGTGCTACATAGACAGTTGTGTATTTAAAAGATGATTTTGGTGAAGTTTACGATGAGTTCAAGAAGGAAAGACAGTTGTTAATCTCGAATATAGCCGAATTCTAGGAATACACTCTCATGGCACTCGCAACATGTAAGGAAATGGAGCGATGGTATGAGAAGGCACAACAGGAAGTGGAGAGGCTCACGTTTATTGAGGCAGTACAGAAACGCTGAGAAAAGGAAGACCAGGGCATTCGGCTAGTAAGTAAAAGCAGTCTCAATCACATGAAGCGATGGGCCGAATACTGGGCCAAAATGACTCGAATCCCACACAAAGAAATCCAAGAACAATGGGACAAATGTCAAAAGCACTGGGATAAAATCAATAAAATAATGAAAGACATCGGACTCCCTGAGTATGGTACCCCCGATATGTTTATCGGCCTAAATGAAATAAGCAAGCTTTGCGCTGAACAGGATGCTTCATGGGATGAAGAATGTGAGATGCAAAGCCTGGGCAAGTACAACAGTTCGCAGCACATCCAATCAAAGCTAGAGCCATACTTCATAAGTTGAACTTCATCCTCACAAAATATCGAGCGCACACAGCAGACATCAAGGGAATCTATGTGGCTCCAATGGAACAACATAGGTTTCCATGGGCCAACACCTGTGAAGAAATCTTTATCGAATGGTTTGATTATGAAGGAGTCCACCCTTTCCAAGAAACAACTCGGGTGGACTATTGAAAGACTGTTAGATGATGACACCATGTGGCAATTCTTGATTAGCTCAAATTGTATTTTACCATTAATTACTATGAAGACTTTATATTATAAATAGGAACATCGACCGATGGTCAAGAGGTCGATGGTTGTTGTAAGAACTCTTTTTTTTTGGTTGTTGATAATTATTTTGAGACTGCTATGAATTAAGAAGTCCTTATGGACTAGAGATGAGCTATTTTCATTAGATGTATGTGATTGGAGGTGGAGAAGAATTACTTCCTTTCCTATTCCATGAATGTTGCAGTAAATGAGTAAGATAAATTAATTCTATTGTCAAGTTATCTGGTGCAATGTTTTGGTGTTCCTTGCTTTAAATGATGAAAGTAAATCTTTGTGCTTCTATGTGATGAATGTCTTGGTAGATGAATTATTTTTCTTATCGTGACATTGATTACAGTTGCATTTCTTTCTCTATGCTAAGTAGTTTACCTCATCTATGTGATGAATTCCTCGGTAGATGAATTATTTTGCTTTCCTTGATCTTGATCATATATGCATCTTCTTTCTGTTAAGTAGTTTTCTCAGACAATAGTTGGATGCTCTTTCGGTTAAAGTATTATTACTAAGCCCTTTGGCATAGGATCATTGTCTACATGTTCAAGTAGCGGGTTATCCCAAGCTCGACCCCTTCCCAATAGTTAAAACTCTTGTCCTATCTTCGTCAAGTTGGTTTATACCGGCTTGCATCTCTTGTACCTGCCCCACCTAAGAGAAAATACAGAAAAAATTATCTTAACCGAAGGAAGAGCATTCACCAGAAAACACAAAAGCTCATCGATAATTTGGCCAGATTGTAAGATCTAGAGAACCATTCCACTCCAAAAGTTGCAGAGTCTAATTGGGCCTCAGTGGCGGGTTTGGTTCCTATTCTTGAATCAGGGGATTTAAGCCCCATCAACACTGTTCAGATTCCTCCACTTCACATTCTCTAATCCAGCAGACAGTAGTCGCAGCTACAACAACAGTCACTTTCCATATGATCCTACAGCAGTGGCGTCTTCCATGCTCTAGTAGCCACATAGCCATATTCCTATTGCATAGTTCATCAACATGTTGTGTAAGTGGAGGTATGTTATTTTTAAACTTTAATCATGTAATTCCTCAACTGCTAGCAATGAATAATTTGGAAAATTCCCTCACCCAATTCCCTTTCCTTTTCACTTCTATAACTTATGCCAAGTTGCATGACGACATGCAACAAGTTAAGTTGGGGGGTATAGGGGACTTTATTCACTATCATCACTCCACTTTTCCACTACCATCATTCCATTTTTCATCTCATTTACCATTTATGAACATTTATTTTCCAATGATACTCTGTTGCACTTTGCTTCATAAGCATTGTTATACATATTGGCATGATTCACAAATATACAAAAAAGGGCTTTCTTATACTCAGTGATGTTTCCTTATGCACATTGATAGCATATATTTTCCAGTAAGAATATGGGCAAATTATTATCATAACAGCAAGAGAACAAACAACGAAATGAATGTTGATAACACAAGAACTAACATTCTTTATATTCATGATTGTCACACAAGAACCAACATTATTTATATTCATGATTGTCACACAAGAACCAACCATAAGAAAAATGTCAGTTGTTACTCATGTAAATCCCATCCTGGAAAACATTCATTATCATCACTCGAAGCCAACATTCATATGCCAAAATTTCTTGAGAAGATCCATGCATGGTTGCATGAGGACATGCAACAAGTTAAGTTGGGGGGTATGTTGGGGCTCAAAAATGTCCTATTTTCATCCACTTTTCCCTTCATCATTCTTCACATTTCATCACCCCATTAACCTTTTACGGTATCATTTCCATAAATATACTTGGGTTTCACCTTATTGTTCTCCACTTTATTAATTTTAGTATTAAAATGTAATTTGTGATTAAATGTTAGAAAATCGACATGTTTTCATATATATCTCAAAAATGTGTGAGCTTTGTAATGTGTAGGAATATGTGAAGGATTAATTCAAAAGGACTTCTCGAATACTTCCTCCACCATTTCAATATTTGAGGATATAATTCAAGCCCATTCCAAGGAGAAGATCATGGAGATTTGGTTGGAATATCTTATCCAAGATATATGAGAGATATGTGTGAGGATTTGAAGGGATTATATTTTGTAATAATGGGAAATAGGTTGAGAGAAAAGTGGATCTGTAATTATGAGATGGTTATCTTATCTTCGAGGCTCTCATGTATAAAAGAGAGTTCTCTCTCTTCATGAGGGGGTAGTAATAATTTGGGGAATTAGAGTAGTAATCAAGTAATCAAGTAGAGAATTAGAGTAGTCATTAATGGTAGTCATTTGGATTTGAAAGAAAGTGATTCTTATCTTTGATTCATGGATTTGGCTTTCATGCTTTCATTATTTTGTTATGGAGATTGATTTGATTATTATAATGTAATATTGCTTCATTGGTGTGAGATCACATATGTTGTTGTGTTATTCAACTCTTCACATGTTGTATTTGCTTATTCCTTCATGTAGTTCTCCATTCATAGATTAATTTGATTTACGCAATTTCCCATTCTTAGATTAATTTCATTTGTGCAGCTAGATTAATTCAATTCCAAGTTGTGTGTTTCAATTTCCTACATTAGATTAATGATTCAATTTCATTTATAGATTAAACATTAGATTAGATTAGTCCCACTTCAATCTTGCATATACTTTGTGTGTTCTTCGTAATTTTACGAACCTCAGATTGACAAATTAGATAGGTTGGGCAAGTACTACAACTCAATTAATACAACATTAGTTTGGCCCAATATAATGACTATTGTTCCCTTGTCACGATTGTTGTTCCTTTTGTAAGTAGTGTTTTTCATTTGAACAGAACAATTTTCGTTCATTTTGTTACAATTATTGTCCCTTTGCAGGGGTTGCATCTCTGGAGGATGGGTATTGAAAACGAAAGGTAAGAACCTACGTAGGCGACAAGTAAAATGCTTGTTCCAGTGCCTACCTTTGGATGATGC
This sequence comes from Picea mariana, assembly GCA_032191745.1. NCBI lineage: Eukaryota > Viridiplantae > Streptophyta > Pinopsida > Pinales > Pinaceae > Picea > Picea mariana. Next base: position 9,625 of record JASDQU010204386.1, read on the forward strand.
ATAGAAGTTATATTTTAGGACATCTTTAGATCCCAACACCCACCTACTAGTATTATATATCATTGGCATAGTTTAAATAATAGGCTTAGAAATACTTTGTGGGAAAAATCCTCGTTGCGATTTTAATCGTCAACATCCATGTTTTACTATAGATGAGAATAGCATCAAAGAAAACTATGATAAAATTATGGAGAAAAGGAAGAAATACATGATTCATGAGACTTTGGAAAGTGGAGGGGGAATTACTTAGGCCAAAGGGCATGACCAAGAATTCATATTGGCCCTCATGAATTCGAAATGTCATCTTGGGAATGTCAGCCTCTTTCATACGTATCTAGTGGTAGCCAGAATGAATATCAAGTTTAGTAAAGTATTGAGCACCACTCAATTCATCCAATAGATCATCAATGACAGGAATGGGAAACTTGTCTTTGATGGTGATTTTTTTGAGAGTATTAAAGTCAGGACACATGCGTCGCGTTCCTTATTTCTTGAGGACCATGACCGCGAGAGAAGAATAGGGGTTGGTACAATGGAGGATGACACCCACGTCAAGCAATTATTGAAAATTTTTCTCAATTTCATTCTTCTGGAAAAATGGATGATGATACGAGTGGACATTGGGAGGAATATTTCCTGGAACTAGAGGAATGGAATGATCATGAACACTGCAGGAAGGGGGAAGGCTCTGGGGAGTGGAAAAAATAGTTTGGTGTATGGAGAGTATAGTTTGGAGGTCAAGATGCACAGATGGGGTCTCAACTTCTTGAATCGAATGGAGTTGTCCAATAATGCTTGAATGACCTTTTTTGATGATCTTTTCCATTCGAAGGGAACTGATGATCTCAGGGGATCCTATTGTGATGCATTGGAACTGATACAGTTGGTCGTCCTGTTGAAATTGCATGGTTAATTCCTTAAAATCCATGAGGATGGGAACGAGAGTGCGTAACCATTCCACACATAACACAATGTCACAACCAGCCATTTCGATAGCGAACATATGAGATTTTAGGTTGTACTAGCCAATTTGTATACACACATTTTCACAATTCCCCCAACATTTCATTGAACCTCCATTGGTAATCATGATTCAAAAATTTTTGAATGCATGGATATAGCAATGGGTTTCTTGAGTAATGTGAAGATGAATGAAATTATGAGTGCTACCACTGTCAATTAGGTTGATGACCTTCTTATTTTAAATGTATCAAATTATCTTGAGGATTTTGGGAGTAGAGAAGCCAGTGAGTGCATTCAATGAAATGATCGATTCAACTTCTGGTGGATTAGATGGCAGAGTGATAGGAGTTGGCTCAGGTAGCTATTCTTCAAGAGAATCCCTGACCTCTTTGTCAACCACATCCTTAGAGATGGACATGAACAACTTTTGTTCCTTACATTTGTGCCCCAAAAAATGTTTTTCATCACAATTATAGAAAAGAACCTTGAATTGGCATTCAACCATTTTTGCCCAGGTTAATTTTTTGATATTGAGAGGAGTGGTATGAGGAGTAGGATTGGGAGGGAGAGGGCATGGATGGAAAGAAGGTTTGTCATGTTGGGAAAAAATAACCTGTTGGGATTCCTTGGCATGTTGAGTAGCTTCCAACCAAGTCTGGGGGAAGGTCATGAGGACTTGGGCTGGGATTTCATCCTTGAGACCACTGATAAAGAATTATCTAAAACAAGTATCATAAATGCCCTCAGTTCTAAATCTAATTTCTTAAATGTGGAAATAAACTCTTCCATGGTACCTGACTATTTCAATTTTGTCAAACAGCCTAGGGAGTGTGTATTAGTGTCAAAGTAGTCATAAAGTCTGGACACAAAATTTGTCCAAGCCGCATATCCTTGGCATGATTTTCGATGTCATTTCCATCATTTCCAACATTCATGATCTAAATAGAGTACACCATAACAAAGTTTTTCTAAGTCATAAGTGATTCCATGCAAGGAGAAGTAGTGTTCCATTTGAATGACCCAACCAGTGCAATATGAGCCATCAAATTTGTTAACCTCCACTAGTGGAAGACGCAGATCATGATACAAGGGGTTGGAATGAAACTACTGGGAATTGGAGGAATTTGTACCTTCTAGGTTAGAATATTGGTCATATTAGAAATGGATTCCAAGAATTTACATTTTTTCTAGGACCTTGGCAGCAAATGAGTCAAGTTGAGACTCAAGGTGGGATGCAATTTGGCTGGCAAGGTGGGAATCAATGTCTTTCTTCAGTTCATCTTTCATGTAGTCCATTTTGGACTCTATGTGGGTAGTGATGTGGGTTTCAAGGTATTTTTTATGAGTGGTGGCCATGGTGAGGGGAAAACACAAGAAGAGGTGGGAAAGAAAGGTGGTTGAAAAGAGCGAGTGGGTCCACAGAAAAACAAGGTGAAAAAATGATAGGTATCACTATGATCAAGACGAAAAGAGGATTCCAATGGAATAGGTCCCAAGTATAGGTGCTCAGAAGGGGGTTGGGACCACAGGAAAAAAGAAGGTTGAAAAATGATAGGTATCATTGTGATTGGGATGAAAATAGGATTCCAATGGGATAGATCTCAAATAAGGGCATGGGCAGGCCCCATACTTTGTTTTTTACTCCTGCGAAGTTATACTTCAATTTGAATAATATTGTAGTGTCAAAATTCCCAAATTATTAACAGGAACAAAGATGTAGTAATTTTGCAACCAGAATGTAGGAGGCAAGGTTGCACATAAAAAAACGTCTTTGTTCCTTGCTTCTTCTATTTTCATCCCAAGGTTTAGGGTTTTTGTCAGGGTTCCTAAAAAAAGGGTTTTCCCTGTGCTATAGTTCTCTGATATATGTGTGGGGTCAAACAACAATACTCGGCCCAATATCTCAGGGAACTAATTAAGGAGGCTATATCATACCCTTAGTCGTATTACCCAATTGCCTAGGTACTAGAGAGTATATTCCCGAGTGTTTTTCTCGATGGCACTATAGCATCTAGGAGACCAATCATTTTATCTATGGAGGAATTCAAGAGATCTGGGCCAATCTGTATACAAGTGTTTTCTGATGCACTACCACTTGAAGGGGTACCAAGAGGGTTAAAAGGGTGGAAAACAAGATTTTCTTAACTACCTCTTGTATTTCATGCATCTATGCTTCCATGACCTTGGATTTATGCATTGAATGACATATCTCTATAGTTTTAAGACGCCAGAACACATCTCTACCCTGAAAAAAAATAACCCACATTTCCTACCAAGGAAAGTTCTCTGATACCACTTGTAAGGTACCAGATCTATTATAATAGTAGAAAAAAGAAACATTGCAAAGAATAACAGTGGAACATCACAATATATGAAACCACAACACCAAAATAATACCTTTGTTGATAGGAAACAATGTTCACTTGCCTCTTCGAGAGGGAAACCTCCAACAGAGCAGCTCTCTATTACAATAAGTCTCCAGAAAAAAATTCTCATGTCTCCTACTCTTATTAATACTAATTATATCTTCTAAATATCCTTATAGAGGAAGATCCTTCTTGTAACATACCTGACATCCAACTCTTCTATGCCACGTAAAAAAATTTGAACTGTACGTAAATTAAAACATATACACAAAGAAACTCTTGCAGAAATTTATATATAAAACTTAAAACAGAAAAATACATTCTGCATTACAAAAATTCATATAGACTAATAATAAAAATACACATGCAGCACAAACAAGAGTAACCCATAAAATAAACGCATGCATAATAATGCAGCATGTAATTTAATACAAAATGGACACTTATCTTGGTAAAAATATCACCAATTGCGTGTAGACCTTCCACGAACCTCCCAGCCTTATACCACATTGCTCATCACTCTCAGCAGTGGTCACCCCTGAGATGGGACTAAAATCAACCTGGGTAAAGTGATTCCTAACTAGGATGATGTATCTTATACATCAGGAAAGACTCTGTCATAGGTTCCTACTCAAACTAATAGCCTACGATCCCTCATTCCCCACATGCCTATCCCACCCTAGGAAGTGTGCCCCTTCTCTACTCAACAGTCCCTCAGCTGCCCCACTTCCTTTATAGGGCTTCAGCAACAGGTTAGAGAGGAAGTCTCAAAGCCCTATAGCTATAATTTATCACCTTCGGGAAATCAATTCCCTCACCTAGAGAGAAATTTCTCATGGGCCTGACAACCCGCTTCTTCAGTTCATCTCCCAATCTAACCAGGTACGAAAACAGGTATGGGTATGGATACAGGTTCAGTTATAGTGATAAGAAGGTACGGAGGACAACTGACTGACTGAGTGAATGATCATGGAAATGATTGGAAAATTAACCAAGTCTAAGCTATATGTATGCATGTTCCCAACTTGACACTTGTCATGTTGGGAGCTACTTTGGCCCACTTGTCCCCATCCTTATAACTTAGGATAAAATAATTATCCATACTTTATACTTTAAGGAATATTAATATAATATTCATTTTCGGCTTAAGCTCCCTATATTATCCCTTTTCCTTAACTTGTAGCCCAACCCTTTCCCTAACTAGTGGATTTTAGTCCCCCATGCTCTTTTAGCGTGGTCAGTCTACACGCAACGATGTATTTTATATTAATGATGAGACATATACAAAAATAGGCTCACTGGCCTTTAGCATCTAGTGTCTCTAGCCTAATTCCATACATAATCCTCCTAGATTATAATAACTGGATCCCCATCCTATAAAACAAAACATATACACAAAGGCTCCCTGGCCTCAAAATCACACACACTTAATTTTGTTGTGTGCGGTATCCTGGAATGTGCACACTTCATCATTTTAGTGCACAGTACATGCATGCACTATACCATGGAAGGTGCATACAAAATGATATCAAACAAATCATCAGATTAAGTACATTTTCATTTACATTTATAGTTGGGGTTCGACCTAGGGGTATTACAATCCCCTCCCCTTATTTAAGCACTGTCCTCAGTGCATTATGTACACATATACAACCAAAATTTCAAAAATCCTCAAAAATATGCAGGTATTCTGCCCACATTGCATCCTCATTCTCCCAATTAGCATCCTCAGGACCATACCAGGTCCATTGGACCTTTACAATCCCTATGGCTCGATCATAGAGATGTTTGATTTTCCAATCCAAAATGTGTACCAGATGTACTTGGAAAGTGCCTTATTGATCCACTTGAATCATATTCCAATCAATTACATGATTAACATCAATTATATATTTCTTGAGCAACGATACATGGAATACATTATGAACAAACATAGATGCAGGCAATGCAATCATATAAGATATTGGACCAATCCTTTCTAGGATTTCAAATGGTCCACAATATCTAGATGCCAACTTGGAACATTTTCCCAACTTCAGTAAACTTATGTTGGCTTTCACTTTCAATAATACATGATCCCCCACTTTAAATTCCCTGTGAGTTCTTCCCTTATCAGCATAGATTTTCTGCCTATCTTGGGAAGAATTTAAGTTCTGATTTATTTTCAACATTTTCTCCTCCATTTCCCTGCGTAAATCTAGCCCGAACACTGCTTTATCTATTGGGTTATCCCAGCTTATCGGTGAGGTGCACCTTCTGTTGTAAAGTGCCTTAAATAGGCTCATATTTAGAGATGTTTGGTACCCATTGTTATAAGAAAAATCTAATAAGTGTATGTAGTCCTCCCATTTTGATGGTTTATCCATCACATACATCCTCAACATATCCTCAATCATTTGATTCACCCTCTATGTTTGTCCATCTGATTGTGGATGATAAGTTGTGCTAAAATTCAAATTTGTTCCAAATCCATTAAATAATCCCTTCCAAAAATTTGAGGTAAATTTTGGATCTCTGTCATAGACAATTGTCTTAGTTATACCATGTAATCAAGCAATTTCTCTCATATAAACATCAGCAATGTTGGCTTCCTTGTGAGTGAGATTTACTGGAATAAAATGGGCAGCTTTAGTAAGTTTATCCACCACTACCATGATAGACTCATGTTGCTTGTTTTTTCTAGGCAGTTTGGTGATGAAATCCATTGTTACAACTTCCCATTTCCACTAAGGAATGGGTAATGTCTGTAGAAAACCAGCTAGGTGTCTATGCTCATCCTTTACCTTTTGACATTCCAAACATTTGGCAATAAAATCAGCGACTTCTTTCTGCGCCTGTCCAATAACATTGGCTCTTGACAACTACAATATTTTTCTTATAACCTGGGTTCCCAACATAAGATACATTATGCATTTCTCTCAATATCATATTTTTCAATTCATGGGAATTTGGTACATAAATTCTACCCCTATATATGATAATTTCATCATTTTCTAGCTTATAGTCTTCAATTTTCTGCTGCAAAATACCTTGCTGTAATTTTGCTACTAATTCCTTGTATTGCAAATCTGATTTTCCAACCTCTATGATTCTGTCTTTCAAATATGATTGGTACATGCATATGGCTATATCTTGCAACTCATGCACTCTTTTGTTGAGTGCATCAACCACTTTGTTCTCTTTCCCTTTGATATGATTTATATTAAAGTCAAATTCACTGAGAAATTATAACCATTTTATTTAACTAGCATTTAGATTTGGCTGATCAGATAAATATTTCATACCATTATGGTCCCTCCGTGATTCAAATATTTTCCCCATGAGGTTGTTCCTCCACTTCCTCAAGGCATGAACTATGGTTGCCAACTCCAAATCATGAGTGGCATAGTGCCTTTCATGCTCCTTCAACGTCCTTGATTCATAGCATACAACAAACCCATTTTGATTGAGGACTCCACCAAGTCCTTCTTTACATGCATCTTTTCATACAATGAAGTCTTCATTTGGATCTGCAATCCTTAAAATTGGAGCACTAGTTAATAATTGCTTCAAGTGTTGAAAACTCTTTTCACAATCCAATGTTCATTGAAACTTCACACCCTTCTTTTGCAAGGAAGTGATTGGGTGTGAAATCTTTGAGAATCCTTCAATAAATCTCTTATAGTAGCCTGCAAGGCCCATGAATGATCTGACCTCTATCACATTCTTTGGCATTGGCCATCCTCTAATGGCTTCTATCTTTTCAGGATCCACTATTATCCCTCCTCTGAAATGATATGTCCCAAATAATGAATTTGCTTCTGATAAAATGAGCACTTCCTCAATTTGGCATACAATGGATTCTCCCTTAATACTTGTAATACCATCCTCAAGTGTTTTTCATGCTCTTCCTTTGACTTATAATATATAAGAATTTCATCTAAAAACACAATGGAAAACTTATCTAAGTATTCCTAGAAAATACCATTCATTAAACACATGAAGACAGTTGGTGCATTTGATAACCCAAATGGCACCACTGTGAACTCATAATGAACATACCTTGTTCTGAAAGCAGTCTTGCTGATGTCTTCTTATTTAATTCTTACTTGATGATAACCAGACCTAAGATCAATCTTGGAGAATATTTTTTCATATTTCAGTTGATCAAAGAGGTCATCGATCTTTGGCAAAGGATACTTATTCTTCACAGATACTTTGTTCAATTTCCTAAAGTCAATGCAAAGTCTCAATGTTCCATCCTTTTTCTTCACAAATAAAACTAGGGAACCCCAAGGCGACACACTTGGGCATATATACCCCTTCTTTAGAATCTCTTCAAGTTGCATTTGCAATTCTTTCAATTCTGTTGTACTCATCCTGTAAGGAGTCTTGGATACTAGAGCTACTCCAAGCATCATATTTATGGAGAAATCAATGTCTCTTTTAGGGGGTAACCCTGGTATTTCCTTAAACACATCTTCAAACTCTTTTAGGACTGCATAATTTTCAATATTTGACACTCTATATTTAGGTGTTTCTTCCATATGAGCTTCAAATAATTGACACCCTTTGTTGTAACATTTATTCAGTTGCAATGCTAAAATTTCTCTGATGGTTAATGCCCTAGGAATTCCCTTCATTGTCCTTAGGTTCCCTTCCTCATCCAAACAAGTAAATGCCTTGTTATGACAATCTAGGATAGCATGATGTTGATCCAACCAATCCATCCCAATTATAAAAATATAGGAACCTAAAGGAAAGATGTTCAAATCTTCCCTGGTGTTCAGTCCATTCATGTCCATAGGACATGACTTAACCATATCATTAACTTTTATTTTGGCTCCGGTAGCCAGTTGCACCAACCAATATTTTCCACGCTTGCTTCTTGGCAAATTTAAACTTTCCACCATCTTAGGATCTATATAACTATGACTATCTCTTGAATCAAATAAAATAACAATGGTTTGGTTGTTGATCATACCTTCCACTTCAATCATATGTGGTTTATACTATGCTTGTTTTTTGTCTAAGGCTACATAGATCCTTGGTACATTTATTCCCATGTCCTCCACTGTTTCAGATTGTTGTACATTGTGAACAGTCCTCATTTTTTCACTTCTGTGAGGACAATTGTTACACATTATTTTGGTCACCTCAGTGATCACTTGACAAAGTGTGTTCATGTTGCCTAAAAATATTAAAAGAGACTTTCTTCAAGAGAAAAAGTGATTTGACTTCCTCTACCAGAGAACCCTATAAAGGAAGGTCATTGCACCCTACTCTATTTATGGGGTGCAACGATTCCTGATCACTGCATTCTGCACCATACCTGGACTGCAACGTCATTGCACGCTACTCAGTGTGTAGGGTGTGACGATGCTTTAAGATTGGGAAAAGTCAAATTTCATGAATGTTCTAGAAGGGGATCTTCTAGAAGGTGAGGTGGCCTCCGAACGGTTTGGATCTTACTCACTTCTATGATTTGGTGGGATCATCCCAATCTCCTCACTCATTTCTCTTTCACACTATATAAAGAGGGATCTCTCATGGAAAAGGCTAAGGTTGAATAGGATAAGAATTGTATGGAGAGTTCTACTTTAGATCATGCTTGAGAGCTTCATTTTAGTTCATCAAGTCATTGTGGATCTTCTTCATTCAAGGTTGGAGCAAAGGTGTGTGTTTTGGATCAAAGGGCCATCGAAAGGGGACCTTGCAACATCAGGGCTTCTGGTTGTATTCTCCACTTTCTATCTAATATGATACTGTTGTTGGGTGTTTTTACCCTACGGACTAGTAAGCTAGGGTTCTAAGCCTACATGCAGATCATGACCCTTCAGATTTAATCTTTATCCTTCTACCCAAAATCTCAACCCCTTTTCTCAGGCAAACACAGTAAGAATGAAC
>JASDQU010204392.1:0-16970 GCA_032191745.1 Picea mariana
AAGAGGATTTGTTTGATCTTTTTGTCTTATGAATTCTGTATTGCAACAATCTTCAAAAAGGATTTCAGCTGAATAGATCCTCTTACAATGTTGATGAAAAACTGTGTGAAAATCTTTCAATGACTGAATAGTGGAATGGGGTAAAGATTTATGCCAGAGTCTAGCATCTCTTTCCAATCAAAACATAAATAATTTCATGAGGACATCTTCATGATGTACATTTAATTCATCCATGAGCTTGTGAAATTCAAACAAGTGTTGAGCAGGATTGTCATCCACATATCCTCCAGATTTAGGAAGGACATCTCCCCAAATTTTAATGGCTGGAACAACATTTGGAAAACCATAAACATTTGTAAAGTCTAGAGGAGCAAACCTCACAGCAATCCGAGCAATGAATGAATTTGACATTTTGAGATCAGTGGAGTCACCAGTGAATTATGTAGAATCTTCGAATCAAGGAGTCCCCAGGTGAATTATCACATCCAATTGAATGCCTATCCCTTGTTCACGATCAAGGAATAGATCTAAACTTTTGTCATATCCCAGAGAATATAACTTCATTTTTCCGTCCCTGGCAACGAGACAAAAATATGTTGTCGCGAGAGTTGACTCTAGGCTATAATAGAGCCAAGCCTTAGCACATTTTAAATGAAATAATAATTTGTCGATTGATCACTCATATGAGGCTTCTAGAACCAGGTTTGAAATAGGATTTTCACTCATTTTTAGATCAGAAAAGAAGAGGCATGACCTCGTTTTCCTAATTTATTTAAAATAAGAAAGATGGATAGAAGATAGGGGATGAAGAGGACTGAAACAAAGAGTCAAGTATCTAATTTTGATAATTCTAATCTTTATTTCAACAAAGGAATGATAAATAGCTTCAAATACTTGCACATAAGTCTTGTCTCACTCACAACAGGATAGAAAAACAAAAGAACTATGCACATATATAACTTGAAATCTAGGCAGAAACAATCAAGCTACAGGTCTTGTTTTTCTCATAGCATAAACAAAGAAAAGGATGAACCTAACAGGCTGCCCAATAAATGACTACAGTAGAGGTATTACTAAATTAGAGCCATTACAAGTTGAATATGTAAAAGAAGGAAGAAAGAATGAATGTAAACCTTGAGAAAACGATATAAGAAAAGACAAAATTACACAGTGACGAGGTATATAATCTCTTAGCTTATGTTCTATATTTGCTGAAAGAAATTGGCATTACAAGACCAACCCTCCAAAGAATCTCGGGCTGTTCCCCCTCCCTTGGTATCCCCAAAAATGGTTATTTAAATCGTCAATACAATATTAACTATTAACCCGTTACATTACACAATCTTTTTGCCAAAAATAATCTAAAATAAATCTCGATTTGTTTCAAGGAATATGGAAATGATTTGCATTCCTAGAATTCTGTAGCTGCCAGGTGCTCTGCAACCTTCTTAAAACCGATGATAAACTTCACCATATGTCATATTTTCTTGAATAAATATCAATCTAGTCAGTTTTTAATCCTCGAGGAATAAGTTTGACCATTATTGCAATTGTTCAAATTAATAGCTTTGACAAGTGGCATATCTGGTTCATGGATGGTCTCGTTGTATCATCTATTCATTTTCCACTTGCACGTGAATATTTAGAAGATCGACTTCTATTATTTTTTCTTTGACAGAGGGTGTTTTTATTTGGATTAATGCATCTAAGCCATATTCTTTGATCCCCTCCACACCCAGCCTATGAACACTCAAAGAGTTTGTCTTGAGAGGCCTTCGGCAAAAATTGCAAAAGCGTTGGATCAATGAAATCAATCATTTGATCTTGGTACGCTTTGATAAGTTCATATGAGGCCATAATTATAGTTTTGCAAAGAGTGATTCTCAGATTCTTCAAGGACTCAACTATGAAAGTGGTTATATTACCTAGTATTGTATGCATGGCTTCTTTGTAGAAAATTGATGATTATGCACATGGTTTAGTGCATTTACAAACCACAATCTAGTCCTTAGAGTCGAGTCTTTCTAACATTGTAATAAGGGTTTCATTGAGATCCCGAAGAGCTTTCCCTGACATTAGTTCTATCCGCGAAGGGGCATACACATACTGATTTAAAATGAAGATCCGATCAGTCACAAAAATGAGCAACCAACGAGAGAGTTTCAACATCAAAATCCACTTCTGTGAAAAGGTTTAACCCATCGACGTTTTGACGCATATGACTGGAATCCTGACTTTGGGCCTTCAGGGTTCGGGGGAACGGAGAGGTGGCTATTTAAATACCTACGTCGGCCAAATCCCCGAAGTCGAAATCAACACTTACATATAACCCCATTCCATCGATTTTCCAAGTTTCCCAAGGTCTCCTATTGGTCTTAGTTCGTAATTCCTTGATTGTTGAAATAAGTCTAAAAGTGTCAAATGATAAAACCAAACTACAAGTTTTTTTTTTATATATTATTTAAAATTATTTTATATAATTTTAAATTAATATTTATTTTATTTTAAAGTTTGGAGAAAAATCGTTTAGCTAAAACTTTGCACCAATTCTCTTTTATAAAAAAATTGTTGGGTCCACTACCCTTCACGTCCAATCTTGAAACTCGCTACACACATGCCAACTCCAAGACACCTCACACAAGACTCCAAGGAGAGAATCCACGTGAGGACCAAAGAAATGCACCATCTGTCCGAACATCGACAATACCGAGGTAAAACAGGTGCCATTTCCAGAATTAGCAAAGATAGCCAAAGCTTTACTAGTCAAAATTTCAAAGCCATAAATCAACTGCCTCAACACACACAAGTGTTTTTTTTGGAGAGTGAATGCTTCCGAATGCCCATTTTCACAAGTGTGTGAATGCTTCCAAATGGTCGTTTTCACAATGATCAACATATTCATCGTATGAAAAGGGTGCGTAGTGATGGCTCCTGTATTTCTCATTTAGGAAACCAAATGTTCGAGATAAATACAAAGAGAGTAAGGTTGCAAAGTCTGGTTCTAATCAAGAAAACATGGAGGGTGTATTATCTGCTCAAAAGACAGTCACCCAATTTCATTCATCATTACATTCTTCCAACAGGATCTAATATATCAATTATTCATCTGCTCTTTCCATCCATCCATCCATTTCTGAAGATAAGAATGGACTGTGATCAATGGGATCAAGCCGTTAATGATATTCAATATTCAGAAAAGTACCACGATGATAATTTTACAAGTACATGCATATTACGCGACCAAATGCTATTATTGAAAAGTTCCAAGTGTTAAGTCGAATAGAGGATGAATGGAAATCATTGGGAGCTGAGAGATCACATACGTGGGTTCACTATGCGAATCATTGTCTACATCTCATAATGATCTGAGAGTCAGCTGATACTTGTTGCTCTGAGAGTCAGCAAATATAGAAGAGAAGCTAAGACATTTTATACCTCATCACCGTGTAATTTTGTCTTTTCTTATATCATTTTTTCAAGGTTTACATTCATTCTTTCTTCTTTTTTTTACATATTCAGCTTGTAATGGCTCTAATTCAGTAATACCTCTGTTGTAGTCATTTATTGGGAAGCCTGTTAGGTCATATTTTCCTCTGTTTATGCTGTGAGAAAAACAAGACATATAGCTTGACTATTTTTGCCTAGATTACAAGTTATATATGTGCATAGTTATTTTGTTTTTCTGTCCTGCTGTGAGTGAGACAAGACTTATGTGCAGGTATTTGAAGCTATTTTTCATTCCTCTATTGAAATAAATATTAGACTTATCAAAATTAGATACCTGACTCTTTGTTTCAGTCCTCTTCATCCCCTATCTTCTATCCATCTTCCTTATTTTAATTAAATTAGTCAAACGAGGTCATGCCTCTTCTTTTCTAATCTATAAATGAGTGAAAGGCCTATTTCATACCTAGTTCTAGAAGCCTCATATGACTGATCAATTGAAAAATTATTATTTCATTTAAAATGTGCTGAGGCTTGGCTCTATTACAACCTAGAGTCAACTCTTGCGACAACACCCACTTTCTATAGTTTTGAGCTATTTTTCGCCTAATGGACTAATAGAGCAGTGGATTGAGTCATTTTTGTAGTTTTCACCAGGGCTTCTTGTGGATTTCAATGTTATGTTGACCGTTCATAACTACGAGAAGGTATTTCACTACCCAACATATATGATAGGTATCCATTCCATCATGCATTTTTTCACTATCCTATAACTGTCACATTTTATTCCTTAGGTACAAACCCATTTGTTGCGACACAGAACCTTCCATCTTCTATACGTAGTGTCATCGTCAAGTGGTAGAGACTTACCAAACATGAGTGCCCTAGTTAGATCCTTTGCTTCATTTGGTGCCCATGCCGATATTTTTTCCTTGGGACCAGAAGTCCCTTATAGCTAATACATGAATTTATGTTGAGCCTCATTTATCACTCATAAACATGCTGCCTTCTACCTTGAGGACTCCCAACCAAGTTTAATTTAAGCTCTTTTCCAACTCGTTTTCAAAAAGCGAAAATATTGACGAGTGAACTTGTTTCTTTCACACTCGTAAATTTGATTTGAAAGGACGTCTATTTGGCACAATTTTATTCCATTTTCACGCCAAATAGACTAAATATCATAGAAAAGGACATTTTTTTGCGTTAAGTTGTGATTGCATTTCATGCCCTTGCTTGCAGTATTGAGCCTATAACCGGTTCTCTCTTTACGTTATAAACCGTTTGCCTCAGTACTTTTGCATCCTCAACCAAGCAGAGAATAATTTATATCCTTGGAAATTTGACACCCTATACCCAAGAGGGAACATTCCCCTGAGTGTTCATCTCCCACATGCATCTCCTTGCATTGAGCATAGGAATGTTCCACTACTAGAACTAGTTTTTCTTACTTATGACACTCCTTTCCTCCTCTGTATCATAACATTAATTTGTCTATGAAAAAACAAAAAAAGACGGGTGGGAAGGGAGTATTATCTTGTATTGGCAGCATTTGTGTCGCCTTTGAACAGAGCACAAAGTTATGGAGTCCATTCATCATCATAATTTTGGGTTTAGCATGGCCTTAGGAAGCGGATTTCATTATAGATTCTTCTCTATCGACTGGTTACTCTTCCAATCCCTATGGAGAATTTCATTAATGCATCCTGCATCACACAGTTTCATCATTGAGTCTATTCTACCAGAGTCTTCTGTATATCTCATGCTCTTGTTCAAAGGAAGTCTATCAACCCATGTCCGCCACTCCTCAAAACTCTTGACTTTGCATGTCGTCCATACCCTCAGTTTGTCTCAGAATCATGATACTATAGTCCTCTCAGGCACCATGGTCCTACTTTCATCATTGCTAGGTAACCTTGAACCCAACAATCGATATTTCATCATTGGTCGTTGATTGGGTAGTTTCCCTTGTGTTCACGATAAGACATCTATTCACACATTGAGATTCGTGCAGTGTATTGGATTCCATTAGCCTTATTAGTGGTTTCTTTGCCTTTTTCAACAATTTTCCTCATTGGATGCTATTCAAAGGGTCTTTTTCGTGTACCAATTGCACTTGGCACACACAAAAGATGCAAAAGGTCGTTGGTTTGTGAACATGTTCTTCGTCCAATTTCCTCCAAATCATAAAGATCCTGCTTTGTACCTCATGATGAATGATGAGAGATGCCTTAATTCTCTCCTTTCAGTAGATCTCCTTCCATCGACTTCAGCTCATCTGTTCTGCAGATGAGACCTAGAGTTTTTTGAGTACCTTGAGGCTTGCATTCATTAGTGATAGGTTCTCTCACCATCGATAGTTGGGAATACATCAATGTCTCATGATTGATGGATTCCTTGGGTTTTCAACACCGACTTCTTTATTCACACTTGTAGGAATGTACTCGGTGCCTTGATACTTACTTTCATTATTGGTAGGTTGTCTCGCATTTGTTAACGGTATACCTCAATGACCGGTAATCAAACGATGTCTCATTGTGTTCAACCTCAACTCTTTTATTCACACGATGTAGACTTGCACCCTTGGTGGATTCTATAAAAAACTTGAAGACATCAGTTGGCCGCAACTTTCCTCAGTTGTTGCTTCCTTTTCATTGGACCAATACCTGTATGACTTCAATGATCACGGGATATCAGATTGTACTCCATTGTATACAAATATCTTCAGATTGATTTTGAGACTAGTTCTACTGGGCCTTGTTCATGACTACGATAGCCTTTGGCATGTAACCACATTTGTATTTTCCTATTCATGGCCACATACACTTGTTTGGTATATTTTCACATGGATCTACAGTGTAAGTCAATTAGCAGCCATGTATGCAAAGTTAGTACATAATGTAATGAGAAACTTGTTTTTCCAGCTGGTTCCCTATCACTCCACTTCTGGGTTGTTTATAATGTATTTCGGCCATCGTAGATACTCCTCCGACCTCGCACATTAGGGGACATTTGTTATAGAAATATTTGCCTCACCTTATGCAATCTTGCATATAAGGCCTTTTTCCATTTCCCTATGTAGACTTATCATCCTTGTTTATAAATCCCAGAGATAAAAATAAATATTTTTCCACATGTATGCACCTTGCCTACTACACAACATGCATATACGTAGGCTGCTCCGCTATAGCCTGTGTACATCGTGATTTGTGCCAAAAAATGAAAAATGGTCAGAATTTGTCGGAAGATCCACAGTGTTGATGACATCTTGTCGTCGACGTTTCGGATCCATAGAAGGATCCATCATCAGGACAAAAAAGTCTGAGAAAAATAGTAAGAGAAGAGCCTTTATTAAATAGTGATGAGGCGGGTGAAAGAACTACGCTTGGCTGAGTGAAACCCTCGTTTTTAGGAGAAAATTAGGGTTGACCAGAGGTTTTAGTAAAAAATAATATTAATTTTATGTTGATTAAGTGCTAGATTAAGGTTAAATTAATGATAAAACCCTAGTATTGAGGAAGTTCATAAAATCTTAAGTTAATGTTAGTTTTTGTCAATATTAATGCTATGTTAATTATAGGTAAAAATAAAGAGGTAAATCCTAGGTTTGAGGAATTTAGTGTTAATAATATTAATCTTAAGTTGGTTTAACAAATTGTAAGCTAATTTTAGGTTTAAATTATTAATATTTAAAATAAGGTTAATAAAATAGGCTAAGAATAGGTTCAAATTATTAAGGCTAAATTATTTTATGTTCAAAAAAGGCTAAATTTAGGGTTGACTGAAAAGTGAATTAGAATTAGTTTAATTTTTCAATGGTATTATTAAGGTTACATTAGTTTAATAGTAAAAAGTAATAATAATAATGTTAATAAAGGCTCTTCTCTTACTATTTTTCTCATACTTTTTTGTCCTGATGATGGATCCTGCTATGGATCCGAAACGTCGACGACAAGATGTCATCAACACTGTGGATCTTTCGACAAATTATGAACATAATTCTCACCACAGAAACTTAAATGAATGAAAAATGGTGTTAGGTTTCCATGTCACGATAGGAGATATGTGATCCTTAGCCTTCCATATACTGGAAACGTTCCAACTCAACCCTTCAGTTCCATTTGAAGGCTATAAATGGGCCAATTTCGAGCTATGGAAAGGAGGAGAAAGAATTCAAACTTGAGAGAAAAGTTACTCTGGAGAAATTATTTTCTTCATATTGAGTCTACATCCCTTTATCCTTTAAGTCTGAACACAGTGCTCAAACCCCAAGATCTTCCCTTATTGATGGAGAACCTCATTGTCTCCCTTCTATGAGTTTTCCTTTGGTGGAAGATTGAAGTGGTGGAGGCCCAGTTGGAAGGAACTTAGTTTCTCGGTTCTGAACCGTGCCGACATGGAAGTTTGTAATATTTTCAGTTATGTTGATCATTTATTAATAGAAATACTCTTTTCCTATCCAATTGATATCTTGCAAATATTTGAGTTGTTATCCATGAACATATTTGTCATGTTTATTAATGAATTATGCTATCTAATATGCTAACCCTTTATATTATCACCATATGCTTTCTTTGCTTGGTTTTTGAGAACTAGTTGTAGGTATATAGCTTTGGGTCAAAGTGCTCAATGGTGGACTTCATTGAACATCTGGACAAGGTAGGCTTATTCCTTATCTCGCTTGCATATTGGTTTATATAGCATGTTTTTGGGATAGAGTTGATTTCTGCAGTCATTTCTGTCTGTTGTGGTTTACCCTAGCCATAGAGAGTTTTTCCCTTGTAACACTCATGATTCCCTGATCTCCTCCTCACTTAACTATGTTTTAGTCAGTTAACTGAAGACTGAGAGACTAGTTAACTCAAACTAGATGGGAGTTAACTCCCATAACTTCTTAAGAGACTAGACTAGGTGGCAGTTTACTCCCATAACTGTTGGTGTGTGTCGAGATCAGTCTAGGCCACCACTATGGTGTATTGGATTCTCCTCCATTGTGCATTAGTTGATTTATATAGATTATATCATGTGTAAATTATCATTCATTCATTTGGTTAATGAGAATTCTTCCATTCTTTCTCTCTTGTTTCTATTTTCTCATATTTTCTCTGCAAATTGTGTATGCCATTTGCTAGCGAGATATTTTCTATGGAGGTTCAACACATTTACATGGTATCAGAGCTGACGAATTTCTAGGAGAAGACACACCGGAATATTTTTTTAGGTACCGAAGATTAAAGACAACGAAAAAATGGAATTTCCAAAAGAATTCATTCTTACACCGTACAATTTATTTTCATGGAAGGAGAATATGATATTGAATCTTTGAGGGAGAGGATTATATAGGTTAACCATGGACACAGAGATTGAACCCACATCAACCATACAAAAATGTAAGTAACTGAATCGAATGGATGAAGCGTTTGGAACTATTTGCAGTCTCATTTCTCCTGAACTCCTCTTTCACATATCCTCCTGTAAAACCCCCAATGAAGCCTGGACCACCATGGAATGTTTTTTTGGAAAACTAGATGAGATCAAGGGACACATGATTGAGGTGGAATTTCTCACTTTGGATCCAAAAACCTTTGACAATCTCCAAGATTTCTTTACCAAATATAAGGATTTGTTGTCGCAACTCAAGGCTTAAGATGTTGATAAATCTAAGGAGGAGAAACAAATGGTTCTCACCATTCTCTCCAAACCTAGTCTGAAATACTCAGTGTTTGTATCCAGATTTCATTTAGTTAGGCTCACCTCTGAATCCACCTGGAAGATTCCCTCTCTTGGGGTATTCATTGAATCTCTGACACAAGAGCATAACAAGCTTATCAACATGGGAAAAATCAAAGGTCCAAAGGTGCATGCACTTACTATGCATGATGGTAGTAGTCATCAAAATAAAAAATATAAATACAAATACAAAATAAAATAACATGCAAATAAAAAGAAGGAAGGGTACTCAAAACCCTTCAACGATGCCTCCGGATCCAAAGGTGGAGAGGGAAGAAAAGGGGAGAAATTCACTTATTGACATAAAGTATTCCATCTAGAATACACATGTATGTAGAAAACGATAGATCAAATGGCCAAAATACTTCAACAAAACAACCTTGGAGATCACATCCTCGAGGGTGCCAAGAAGAAGAAGCCAGAAGATAAGAATCCCAAGAAAGGCAATTCTAGCCATGCTTTGATTTCCATCAACTCCTCTCCTGATGCTTAGTTTGTAGATTCAGGTGCATCACACCACATGGAAGCCAAAAAACAAGTCTAATCTTCATTGGATGCATGCAAAGGTACTTCTATTCTGATGGGGGACAACTCTCCAGTCAAGGCCACCAGCGATGGAAGAATTGAACTCAAAAATTGAAGCTTCGAGAATGTGCTACACCTTCCCAAAATTTTCGTCAATCTTCTCTCCGTGTATTAGATGAAAAACTTCGGAACTAGAAAGAGAGTCATATTCACACCTGATGTAGTGGATATCTATGATATTCAAACCAATTCCAGGGTTGCTACTGGTGACGTAAATCATCAATCCAAAATCTACACATTTTTATACATTTATTGAACCAGATTTTTCATTACTTCTTACCCATGCTGATGAAAGCAGTAGGATATGGCATGAAATGTTCAGAAATTTAAATTTTATATACATGCAAAAACTTAGAAAGTAGGGAATGGTTGATGGTCTACTTGACATCCAATTCTCCAAAGGAATTTTTGAGGGATGTGTTCTTGGAAAACACCCTCAAGAAAAACTTGACAAAGGAAAAAATCAAAAGGCTTCATTTCCTTTAGATCTAATCCATAGTGATCTAATGGTACCTTTTAGACATCCATAAATTAGTAAAGCAAGGTACATGGCCATTTTTGTTGATGATTTCTCACACTTCACATGTATTTTCTTTCTCCGAAAAAAATCAGAGGTCTTTCAACACCTCAAAGATTTCAAAGCCCTTATTGAAACACAGTCCAGAAAGAAGATCAAAGTCCTTTGAATAGATAACGGGGGAGAGTATGTCAACCATGAGATACAAAATCTTTGTCATGAGGCTGAGATTCAGTTGCAACAAATGGTTCCTTATACTCCACAACAAAACAAAGTTGCTGAGCGGAAAAATAGATCTCTAAAAGAGATGGCATCTTGCATGCTACATGAAAAGTCACTTCCACAAAGATTATTGGTTGAAGCACTTAATTGTGAAGCCTACATCCAAAAAATATCTCCCATATATTTTTCAAGGATAAGACCCTCTACAAGGATTGTATTGGCCTCAAACTTGAAGTGACCCACTTCCATATTTTCAGTTCACATGTATGGTTCATGATTGCCTCTGAGAAGAGGAAGACACTTGATCCAAATAACACAGAGTGTATATTTGTTGGATACCCCGATGGTGTGAAGGGATACATACTCATTTATATTTCCTCAGACCGGCTCATCATTGAGCATAGTGTCCAATTCGAAGAAAGTGTGCCGCATGTACCTCAACAGTTGCATTCAGAAACTTTTGTTCTTCCACCTGTCAGAGATGATGAGCATGCACATGTTGAATCGTATTCATATGAGATTTATGACTCATAGGATTCAAATGATCTAGATACAAAGTTAGTATAGTTAGATTCAGATTCAGTGGATGCAGATGCAGATGTAGAGCTAGATAAGAGGCCCAAGTGGGCCAATACTACTCTTCAGGATGTAGGAGATCTTGTTGGGGATCCAAATGATACTAGGAGGACTCGATTTGATTTCGAGGAGTCTCCTCTTGCACTCACTTCCACTGAACCGATGCCACCCATGCATCTTTTCTTATTTCATTCTTGAGAGCCACATTCCTATGGTAAGGCTTCTGGAAATCCCTTTTGGGAATCCACCATGAAATAGGTGTACAACTCCCTCCTCGAGAACCAAACTTGGGATCTGGTTCCCCTTCCTGCAAGAAGGAAACTTGTTAGGTGCAGATGGGTCTATAGGACCAAGAACGTATTGGATGGATAGGTTAGTAGATACAAATCCAGGCTAGTTACTAAAGGCTTTCAACAGATGCATGGTATTGAATATGATGAGACCTTTTCTCCAGTAGAGAAGATGGATTCCATACTTTTGGCACTTGTCATTGCAGCAACCAAAGAATGGGAAGTCCATCATATGGACGTGAAGAATTCATTTCTTCACAAATATCTCTCTGAGGATATTTATATGGAACAACCCCATGGATTTATGAAGGGTTCATCTTTGTTATTTCGACTAAAGAAGTCTCTTTATGGCCTCAAGCACGCTCTAAGGGCATGGTATTCCACTATGGGATCCTACCTGCTGTCACAAAACTTTGTACGTTGTAATTCAGACCTGAATTTTTACATGCCTAGGATGGATGATTCACTTCTACTCCTAGTTTTGTATGTTGATGATTTGTTGATCACTGGTTGCTCAAATTCAACGATTATTGCATTCAAGAGGATTCTACATGATAGTTTCTTGATGACGGACATGGGTCCAATACATTTCTTCCTTGGAATTGAAATCAGTCAGGATGCATTAGGCATCAAACTATCTTAGGAAAAGTATGCATGAGATCTCCTTGAGAGATTTCACATGATAGATTGAAAGTCTGCCCTGACTCCTTTTCTATCAGAATTCAAACTTGAGGATGGAAGGCACACTCCACTAGTTTATAGCACATTATACAAAAAACTAGTGGGGATCTTGTTGTATCTCGCACACTCTAGGATAGACCTCTCCTATGTAGTTGGAGTAGTCTCCAGGTTCATGCGGGAGCCACATGAGCTACATTGGAAGGTTGCAAAGTGTATCCTTCAGAACCATCACCTTTCAGATTCACTATGAAACAAACTCTACATTGGACCTCACTGGGTTCACTGATTTTGATTGGGATGGTGATATCATTAGTCACAAGTCCACATCTGGTTACTGACTTAGTCTTGGTTCTAGACCTATTTGTTGGTTGAGAAAGAAGCAGGTTGTTATTTCTCTATATTTATCCAAGGCAGAGTATAAAGGGGTAGTTAACATAACCATTCAGGCTATGTGGCTACAACATTTTCTCACTAAGTTGGGAATTCAGTTTCATCGACTGATCATCATCTAGTGTGACAACCAAAGCACTTTGAAGTTCTGTAGGTATCTATTTCATAGGCAACGGACGAAGCACATTGAGATCCACATGCACTACATCTGGGACATAGTACACGAGGGGATCATAGAACTACAGTTATATCCTTCAGTAGAATAGACTACAGACATATTCACCAAGAACTTTTGATGTAGGAGCATCGTAAGCAAGCCAGCGAAGCAAGCGAAAAGAGAAGGACAACTGGATATGCACTAGTGCACATTTTGAAGACATTTTGAATTTGAATGAAGGAACATTAATGTAATATTTAGAAGGACGTATTTGCATTTATGTTTTAAGATTGTAACAAAGATCTTGAGCGTTTCTCTCATATGTTGTATAAGGAGGCATTTATTTGTATTGAATGTAAAGTAGTTGTAGATTTTAATTCCGATTAGATAGTTTGTAAGGTATAAGGGAAAACTCATAAAAGACACCCTCGCTTGTATCATTGTATCAATTCTGTAAGTTGTAGAGTTGTAGAAAAAGAGCATAGAGAACAACAAAGATTTTAGTATTGTACAAGCATGTATTTCTTCCTAATGAGCCATGTACAGGAGCACTGGAATTAATATAAGAATGATTTGATTCCATTTCATGGTGTGTCATGGTTGTTGTATTTATCTTTTGAATGGTATGTTTATAGTTTACCTATATTCTCTGTTATGCATCTGCTTCAATGCTATGTGTGTGTATGCTCATGATTTCATGGTAAAACTAAATATATGAGGTATGTGAGGGGAGAAATATGAGTTTAAATTGTTTGTCTTCCTGATAAGTCCTGCAAGGAGTTCAGTGAGAGTCCACAAAGAGTGTGTTGACGAGGTTCTGAGTTTCATCTCAGAAAAGCTCAGGAGGGTTACCATTGACCTTATACCAGTAGAAGTACAGGTGTAGCACTGAGCCATGCAAGGTGTGCGTAGGCTGGTGGAAGTCTTAGACTTTACTAACTGAGGAGGAAGGTTGAAGGACTGTTGTTGCAAGGGGTACATAGAGTTGAAGGGTCAAATAACTAGAGGTTATTGTGAATGCCGAAAGGAGTGCGTGCAAGAATCCTTTTGAAGCCTTGAACCCATAGTAGAGGTCAAGATTAGGAAGGATAGATACTTCAAATAATTCAAGGGAAGAATGAAGCCTGAAGTCACCTCACAGAAGTCAAGTTTAGGAGAAGAAGACGCCAATGTAATTGGGCAGAAGTCTTTGGGAAGTCTGAACAAATGGTCGAAATTATCAGAGCGAGAATCGTCGAAGTTCCATGGGCCATTGGATCTTGTAGACCAGCGGGGAGATTAAGGCTGAGTGTCTCTCAACACTCATAAGTTCAGGAGGGATAGTGGTTGTTGGATCCGGATCAATAAGGGTCATTGATTGCGTGCTTAGATTCTCCCTTTAGGAAGTTGGGGCATGGAGGACATTGCGACTTGAAGTCAAGAGTTGCAAACTCATGATTCACGAAGTCTCGATAAAATCAGGACCGTCAGATCACGAGAAGCTCAGAGATGTCGATCGTGATGAGGAATCATCACGATTTCGGATATCGGTGAATGGTGTTGTTGCATTACAAATCGTTGATACGTGAAATCTTGAAGTGTTGAAAGATTTGGCCCCAGGTCGCAGTCGAGGGTCATGTCAAGAAATTCAAGGGAGGAATCAAAGAACCCGTTAGCCTTTCAGGGTTTCAGGGATTGAAAAAGTCAGGGAAATTCATACTAGGGGTTGTGAAGTTGTGAAACCCGATATACCTTTTTGGTGGAGTGTGTGGTCATGTCAGATGGTCACGTGGATGTGATTTGGTGCTTAGTGCTTGTCCGCACAGGTGTAACTCCTAATAAGGACCTATGGATAAACACTTGTGTGTTGAGGATTCCTACGGGGAATCAAAGAGTCAATCAAACTCAAAAGGGGAGATTAAGAATGATCCTTAGATTGAGAAGTCATTCAAAACCTGTTGAGGTAGGGGTGCTACGTCATGTGGTATCAGAGCTTACAACCACTATTTTCTATAAGTGGGATAGGACATAAGGCAAGTTGTGATTTGAATTCTGCGTGGAACGGATTTAAAACAATGTCGCCCAGAAGATGTCAAGATAGACCAATGCTCAATCCAACTATGGAAAGGGAATTGAGAGAACTCTGTGCTTGATTAGATGCTATGGAGACAACACAGAGACATACAACTGATGTTGGAGATGTCAGTGAAGCTGAAAGTGAAAATGAGGCTGAAGCTGAAGAAGAAGTTGTAGCTGAAGATGCTGCAGAAGAACGTCTATTTAGAGCTGTTGCAAGAATAGGTGCCAGAGAAAAAATGGACATTCTGATGTACGAAGGAAACTTAGACGTTGAGGAGCTACTAGATTAGTTTAGATCTCTAGACAAATACTTCGACTGTAAGGATGTTGAGGAAGATAAAAAGGTCAAACATGTTGTCACTAGACTTAAAAGAATTGCAACACTGTGGTGGGATGAACTACAGGCTGACATGCGTTGCAAAGGCAAGAAAAGAATCAAAATCTGGGATAGGATGGTTGCAAATATGAAAGCCAAGTTTATACCCAGAGATTACCAAATTAATATGTTTCGAAGAATGCATAACTTGAGATAGAAAGGGATGACAGTGAAGAAATACACTGTGGAATTTTACAAGCTCAACATCAGAGCTGGTCATCATGAGATTGATGATGAAAAAGTCGCTAGATACATGAATGGTTTGAGATATGAAATTCAATATGAAATGAGCATGATGACAATAAGGAATGTAGAATATTCTTATCAAATGGCTTTAAAAGATGAAGAAAAATTGGCCCGAAAGCAAGGACAAAGAGGCAGAGGTCAATGTTAGAGCAGAGGCAAAGAAATTGCCCAGGACAGGACTTAGAAGTCCAAAGAGGAAGAGAAGAAACCTAATACTCACCCTGAAAGAGGAGGAAGCTCACAAGGAAGGCATAATGCCGATAGAACTACTTTTCCTTGAGAAAGAGGAAGTGGAAGAGGTAGAGGTGGTGAGATAAAGTGTTTTGTTTGTGGAAAAATTGTACATAAATATTTTGAACGCCTTGATAGAAAAATAGATGGAGGAGGTGAAGCTCAAATTTCAGAAGCTCAAAGGACAAATGTTGAGGCAGAAGATGCAGAAGGTGGAATATCCTTAATGATGAGGAAAATTCTCTTGAAGCCCAAGAAAGAGGCGAAGAATCCAGTCCAGAGAAACAGTTTGTTCAGAACTTCTTGCAAGACCAAGGATAGGGTATGCAAGGTGATAGTGGACAGTGGAAGTACAGATAATCTAGTCTCCACAGAAATGGTGGAAACACTGGAATTGGAGACAGTTGCACATCCGAGCCCATATAGAGTCTCGTGGTTGCAAAAGGGACATCAGGTTACAATCACTAAACAATGTTTAGTTGAATTTAAGATAGGGGTTACAAAGATAAAATCTTATGTGATGTTATTCCCATGGATGTCTATCATTGTTTTTTGGGTAGACCATGGAAATATGACATAAATGTTGTTCACAATGGGAGAAGGAACACATACACCTTAGAGAAGAATGGTAGAACGCATATGTTGCTGCCAATTGAAGATAAGAAGGTGAAAGAAGAAATGAGCAATACTATACTTCTCATGAGTGGGAATGAGCGTCTTGATGAAGTCAAGAAAGAGGAAGATATGCAATTTGTTGTAGTAAGAAAACCTAGAGTCATCTTGACCAGTACCAAATTAGATGATATACCTGAGGAAATTTAGTAACTACTGGAGGAATTTGCTGATATAGTAGTGGACAAATTACCTTGTTCGTTTCCGCCCACCAGGAGTATAAGCCATCACATTGATCTTATACCAGGAGCGATTTTTCCAAACAAAGAAGTGTACAGATTGACGCTGCAGGAGAATGAAGATGTCAAGAAGCAAGTTAAGGATTTGATGGACAAAGGGTTGGTTTGACAAAGCTTGAGTCCATGCATTGTACCAATAGTGTTAAGTCCAAATAAGGATGGTGGATGGAGGATGTGTACAGACTCAAGGGTGATAAAAAAAATTACCATTAGATATAGATTTCCTTTACCCAGGATGGATGAGTTGATGGATTGCTTAAGTGGAGCAAATTTGTTTTCAAAAATTGATTTGAAAAGCGGCTATCATCAAATTCGAATGAGATAAGGTGATGAATGGAAGACACCATTCAAGAAGAATGAAGGGTTGTATGAATGACTTGTCATGCTGTTTGGTTTGATGAATGTACCAGTACTTTCATGAGATTGATGAACAAAGTCTTGAAGGATTTCATTGGATAGTTTGTAATCATGTATCTTGATGATATGTTGATCTTCAACAATACTGAAGGGGAACATATGAAGCATTTAACTCTAGTGATGAGGAGGTTGCATCAAGAGA
>JASDQU010204395.1:0-12374 GCA_032191745.1 Picea mariana
ATGTGCTCACATATAAATGGTTATAAATGACAACAATGGGTAATGAATAAATTTTGAATGCTAATTGATGAGTTTTTGTGCAAGAGGGAAGTTTTGGGAAAAAGAACCCCACACTCATTCACCCCCCCTCTAAGTGTGGTAGGTGTGTCCAACATTTTCTAGGGGGGGATTCACAATGAAACCTTATTCTAGTAATTTACAACACTCAACCACCAGAGCTAATTGAATGGGCTATAAATTTTTCTCATTCACAATATGTTATTCCAATTTTATCTCACTTAAATCTACTTTACATATGTTTTTCCCCTTCGTAGAGTTCTTATATAGTTGAAATTGGACCCATACTTATATTAAATTATAGATAGTATATATAAAATATAATCATACTCATTTTATACTCAAACAAAGATAATTTTATATAGTTAGTTTTGTCTCATGTGAAGTTATTTTCTAATATATTTGTTTTTTTTATTCTCATGATTATGTGTCCTTTATATAGTTTTAGTATATTTACTGGTTATTTAGTCATTTTGAGTAAATGGATACATATCTAAATGCTATTACAAAAAGAGTAGATTGTATTGATAATGTCATAAATTCTTATCAAAATCAAATTTAGTGAAATGTGTTATTTGTGAAAAATAATCATAAAGTCATCAAACTCCAAAACTATGATAGATGTGGTGTAAAGTTTTAATACTTATAGTGATCAAATTCATATTTCAAATTTAGTTTTAAAGAAATAAAAAATACCAAGTAAATCATCAAATTTGTAATACTAAATATTTTATGCAAGTGAAGTTTGAAGTTAATATCAAGGATGATAATAAAAATCATTAATAAAAAGTAGTTGAAATATCACAAATATTTTATCAATCATCATAATATGGTGGATACAAATTATTTTTGAGATATTATATGAATTTAAAAAGCAAAATGACAATGAGATTGGGATTATTAATGTTTATGATCTCCATAGTGAAATTGATTGTTGGAGCAACTCCAAAACACCTTAAAATATAAAGGAAGTTGAGGACTATCATCACTTTTGTTTAACATGCCCTCTCTCTAATAATATAAAACATGATGTTAGTAAATTCATAATTTAATTATTTTTTAAGATCTTAGATGCTTTCATTTTACTATGTTCTTAATAATATAAAAATGAATTTTACAAAGTTTTGTATGTAATTACTCTCGAGGACCTTGAGACTTTCATTTTACTATGTTCAAAACAATATTTAGTTTGATTTTCATAAGTTGATTACTCAACGGTCTTGATACTTCCATTTTACTATGTGCAAATGTAGAAATAATACTATGAAGAATATTTATTTTTATTTTTTTAAGTGCTTAATAAATTTTAAGGATCTCATGGGAAGATCACGTCAACATCATTATTAATAAAATTTTACACATGTTGTTTCTATCCCATTTTCCAACTTAAAAATAGGTTGAAGAAAAGACTAAAATAAATGTTTAAAACTTCAGTACATCCAAAATGATATCTTCTCTATGATGATGAAAATCTGAAATTGAAAATTGAAAATAAAATAATAAAAATATGGAAGAAAAAAGAAAAGTATATTATTATAAAAAAACAATTTCAGAATGCTCTAAAATTACCATATTAAAATTACAAGTTTCAAAATAAAAAACTAATTTTAAAATACACAATTAAATTAAAAACCAACTCTTAAGTAACAAATTTTAAGATACACAATTAAATTAAAAACCAACTCTTAAGTATATAGTCTATTAAATATATAATTAAAAATTAAAAGACATTTTTATAATTACATTAATAAATAAAAAAGTGAATACAAAATATTTCCATAAATAATAAACATAGGCTATTAAATATATAATTAAAAATTCCATATGAGCGTAAATCTCAACCAGTCAATTCCACCATCTTCAAATGACTCCCAGTCGGCAATGCTCAAATAAACCATGATACTTCAAATGAAAATTGCAAAAGCTTGTAAAATTCAGGTGAATAATCTCCTTTCTCTAATCAATCGCGCGACAACACATATGGATTGCGAACAGAGCTGCTAGGAAATATGGATTGTGCAGAGGACTGAACTATCAATCGCGCGACAACACATACACTTCGCATTCGCCCGGCCGTCTGCTCGGCTCCTCGTGGTTCTTTCTAAACCTCGGCTTCCTGCCCATAGGATTCGTGCCACTGTAGCGGTTGGATCTGTGCCACGTGGAAAATAAGTGTAATATCCGTAGCGGTTGATCTGTGCCACGTGAAAAATAAGTGTAGTATCCGTACCATTTTGGTCGTACGGTCTGAGAACCAGGCCGTCCGATTTCCGACACTTGTCTAAGTTCATGTCGTAGATTTGGCCGTTATATTTGTGCCACCTGGCACCATTGTGACCGTCAGATTTCGCTGTTAATTATCTGTCACGTGGTTTTTTTATGATCGTTGGATTTAATCGTCAGATTGGTGCCACGTGGTTTATTTAAGCCATATGATCTAACCGTCCGATCCCCGCCACGTGGCTCTTTTCCAACTGTGCGATCTGGCCGTCCGATTCCCGCCACGTGTTTCCTTTAGATGCATCGGATCTGGCCGTTCGATCTCTGCCACATGGCTCCTTTAAACACGTCAGATCTGGCCGTTGGATCTATGCCACGTGTCACCTTTTCAAGCATCAAATCTAACCGTTTGATCTCTGCCACGTGGTTGTTTATGGCGCATCGGATCTGGCTGTCCGATTGTTGCCACATGGCTCTTTAAAACACGTTGGATCTAATCATCGGATCTCTGCCACGTGTCGACAATCGAACGGACAAGTTGGCATACCGTACGACGAAAATGGTACGGATTGTATCTCCACGTGGCACAGATCCGACGGCGGTTCTCGTGGAGCGAATCGAACGGTTAACAAAGACCACGTGGCACATATCCGAGCTTTCCGTGACGGTTGGGCAGACTCCATGGTGGCACAGATCCAGGTTTTGGGTGACGGTTGGGCAGACTCCACGCTGGCTCTGATCGATTATCAACTAATTTTGGGCACAGATTCGATTGATGTTCAAAACAAAAACATCGAATTGCGAAGGAGATTGCGTGCAAGGCTGACAGGGCAGAGCAGAAGAGATTATTCCTGGTGGATGTATGATTTATAATTTCAAAAATTTGGAAACACTCTGTAATTTCAAAGAATATTGAGGTGGAATGAATATTTCGCGAGGATTGCGAACAGAGCCGCTACGAATTATGGAGAGTACCTCGAGCTCGTGATTGCTTTTCTCGTTCGCGGCTCCCTAATTGCTTTTCTCGTTCGCCGCAAATGATACACTTTAGCGGTTCCCTGAATCATTCATTCGTGATGTATAACACAACAAGCACATAAAAGGTGCTACATAAAACGCACATAAAAGGTGTGATGTATAACACAACAAGCACATAAAACGCTGTGGTCGGTATTACTTGAAAATGCTGGAAGATACAGGTTTGCTCTTTTTATGGCCGCTATTAGTTGAAAATGCTGGAAGATATTGTTAGTTGAAAATGCTAGAAGATACAGTATTCGCATTATTGATTTGTTTAAGTTACTAATTGCAGAATGTTTGTATACATTCCCACAGGGTACTAATTGTAGAATTGAAACAGAAACGCGTTAGAATGTTCCGTTGGATTCGAAGCCTTGTCGGATTCGAATCTTGAATTTTGATGACGATGTGAAACAAAAATAAAAAAATCTGTCGGTATCTCCGTTGTTTATTTCACTCTTTAGAAATTACATATGTAGCCAGCGCCAAATTCACTATTTTATACGGTAGGCTTCTTTTAATTACAATATGAGGGTTTTTAATTACACTTTTATGAGGGTTTTATTTTAAAGAAATTTATAATTATTTTCACAACAATTATGAGGGTTTTTAATTACATCTAAGGGTTTTATTTAAAAGAAATTTATTATAATTATAAGTGTGTTTCTAACGGGTTTTATTTAAAAGAAATTTATTATAATTATAAGTGTGTTTCTAACGGGTTTTATTTAAAAGAAATTTATTATAATTATAAGTGTGTTTCTAACTTAATAAAATTTGTTATAATTATTAAGGTTTTTTCTATTTATTTATTTTTCTTTCTATCTTGCTTTTATAAAATAAATGAGTAATATCTATGAATGCAAGTCATTGGAGATTGCTTTATTTTGATCACTATAATGTGTGGCACTTTCTTATATTGAAAATACACAAATAAAAAGGAAAAAGTTTAAATTATATTTTATCATATTTATATTAATATTATGACTCTTTTAATTAAAAAACTAAATTAATGGTTTAATCTAAACTTTAGAGATTTTTATAAAATATTTAAATATTTTCATCATTATTATAAATATTATATTAATTTTTAAATTATTATTAAAATTACATATATATTTCAATTTTTTAAATATTATTATAAATATTATGTCAATTTTAAAATATTATTATAAATATTATGTTAATGTGATTGCATTGTTCCATATTAAGTGATATATAATTACTTTATAATACATTTATAATATGTATTTCTGTTCTAAGACTTTTGCGACCATTGTTTTGATAATTGATATTGTTTATTAATGACAGCACCTATAAATAATAAATAGAAATTAATAAATATAAATTAGACTGATTATGCAATGATTGTTTTAGGGATGGTAATCAATGAGAAAAGCATGTGGGGAAGAGTGAGGGTTTGAACATTGTAGTTTCCCTTGGTGTACTAGTTGTTCAATGGTTTCCCATAGTTTTATGATTTTAATCTCTATTGTTGTTGAGTGTGTTTCTTCCATAGGCCATCAATGCAATGACAAATGTGCAACATCTCATCCATGCATTACCCATGAATTCACACATGTTTGATATTTGGCAAATGGATGATGGAAACTTGCTTCATGCCTTGAATGCATGCACGGGTCCAATGTGAAGATATTTATTAAAACCTACATCTACGTGTTGAATGTCAATCGAGCAATAATGGCATGTTAAACACATGTGTATTTAGCACCAACGTTTGTTACATATGGAAAAGATATAGGGAAATCAAGTAAATGATTGTTGTTAGTCCCCTCCAAACTAGCTTTCTTTATCATTTAGACATTACTAGCCCTTTTTTAGCTTTAGGTTAAGCTTCGGTACACTAAGCGTTAGTAGCTGTAGGCCGATACAAATGCGAAGGGAACAACCGGTTCGATTCAATTTCTTTACATAACTCATTTTAGGTTTTCATCTCTTTTATCTATTCCTACCAATAGTTCGCTATGATTTATTAGGTTTAGGCCTTTCTTTGCTAATATATAAGTGATTTTCCCCTTGGTGGACACCTTCTAGTTAAAGACAAGTCCCCTTACAATCGAAATTAGGTACTTTGTATGAGACCTGTGCTAACCAGTCATTCAAACACCCATCCTTTTGATAGTTATGATGCTACTGCTATATATGAGGAATTATGATTTCCGCATATGATTCTAATGGAAGGAGTGTTGTGTTATTCATGGAAGTACACATAAATGGAAAATGGAAGTAGGTCGAAACTAGCCTCAAAATAGGAGATATTGGACTAACCATTACTTAAGAAAACATGATGTTACTATTCCATATGGGAAGATTTTGTCCCTTGAAACATTAGTGGGGGTTCAAGACAATAGGACACCTCTTTAGGTTTCCCACAATTCCAACACCTAATGGTGTAAAGATTGGTTTTATACCATCCACTTTTGTTGAGTTATGTAAAGTAGATTATGCCCTTCTTTTTTTTTATTATCTAAATGAGTTCTATGATCCAATTATAGATGAAATTACAATAGGTTGAGTCTAATGGATGATTTACATAAATTGATATCTCCCCATGTCGACACAATAGAGTGGGCATTGTCTAACTGTTCTACATTTTGGCCCTTTTCATCAGAATCCGGTGACATAAATCTGGACAGAATCACAGTTTTTTGTTGTTTAAATTACATTTTTGAATGCATAAATGGATTTAGTGTGCTGAAAAACCCTTGGGGCACTCTGATTATACAAACTTAGTCCCTCGAATTTGAAGATCCAACAATTTCCTGTCAAATTTTGGGAAAAACTAAACAAAAAAAATTGTCATAAAAGGGCCAAAATGTAGAACGTTTAGACTACGACCAATATAGTTCCCATCACTCTCTTTTTTCTTCTTTGAATGGTTCATAGAATGATAACTCTTCCCTAGGATTGAATCCTAGAGCTACCTATGACCGTACATGAACTTTCACCCCCTATCCTATGCCCATAACTATTGCATGTACTAAAACAAGGAACAAGGTAGGTTGCGTATTAAATTTGAATAGGCTGGCATATGCCAAATGCAAGTGAATTAGAGCTTCCAATAGAAAACTAGGCCATCTATGGTGTTTTTACTCTATTGTATATTATTTCATGATTTTCATTTTTTTAGTTAACCAAGTTAGAGTTCCTTCATTTTTGGTGGGTCAAAATTGCTTGTTTGCAAATATGAGATTCGTTGCATACCATTTTAGAAGTGTTTAATGGCCATGGCGCAGAATGTGACTATTTTGTTTGTGTTATAATATGCTAGTATTATTGATAGTGTAGAATGCACTATCACATATACTACATAATTACATGCTATAATTATCACAACTTTGTTCCAAGTATTATTGTTCCCCAACGAATCAAGATTTATATGTAAGATAATTTTTGACACTCTATGTGTATGGTATAACTTAGGGGTATAATATACATTCATTATGCTCTACTATGAGACGTTATTGAATTACTTTCGATAGCTAGTAGTTGACTTGTTGGACTTTGAAATGCATGTGTTTTAGCTGACACACTGAGCATTCAAAGAGATCAATTGATGACACATATATTGTCTTGAGAATTCAAAAACATGGTTAAAAAGATTTCTAGATAATCCTAAATCTGGTGTTTCTATGTTTGGAATACTATGAGATGACTAGCACATATTTACAATAGAAATAATATACACATGAGGTGCATTATTTCATACAGTTGTTCCATAGATCAAAATTATGTAGTGACATTAGAGAGGTTGTGATTGGTTAACAAGTCATTTATCACATTATTAGTCATTTACCCATAAAATAATGTGTTTTCCGAGTAGTTTTCTAAAAGTGCCTAACTTCTAACACATGTTTCTCTTTTGCATTCCTTATCTTGTCTCAAAGCATAAGTAGTGCTTATATTTATCACTAAATAGATCTATTGTTAACATTATGATTGTTGCAAGACATTGCGTTGTCATTTTGGACACCACTTTGTAGATCTTATATAGGAGGATCAAAACCAAACTACCAAAGATCAAGTAGTTCATTTTCAACCAAATTGCAGTTTGTTAAACAATCTAGCAATGACTATTGATCCAAAATCAGATCCAGGAGGCGCCCCAAGTCTAGAAAAGGCTAAAAAATGAAATTTCTCGGAATCAGATGAAACCAATTCCATTGCGACTGGATCATTGCGTTGATTCTGTTCATATATTTACTTTCCCCAACGAATGTTGTATGCCAGAGTTATCGCACTCTGACCATTTTCCCAAATAGGTAAAAAGTCAACAAGTCAACATGAAAAAAGTCAATGCTGACGTCATGATGACATCATAATGCTGACATATCATTGAGACATGTGGCAACCCAACAACAGTTTGACTGTGCAGATGATAGATCCTCTTAGATGTTGACAAGTGGCACTTTTCAGGCAAATGAAGAGGTGCCACATGGCCCAGATGTGGGCTACCACATGGCACCCTATCAGTGGATGGTAGATTAAAAGTTTTGGAGATCATGGGATTATAACCCATGACCATTTGGTAGAGTAATGATTTGGGTAAAGGTCCAATGACCAACGCGCCAACATTAGAACTTGGGTAATAAAACCCACTTTATAGTATATAAAATGCAATGCAATATGTATGGGGGTGGAAAGGGGTTGGGGATAATTCCCAGCCCGTGGTTTCTATGGTTGCATATAACCTTTACTCCATACCAAGGCGTGGGACCACATACCATCAACAAAAGGCGCCAATAGAGGGGGCGTAACCATATGTTGACGGGCGAAAATGACACACTGTCAACTGGAAGGATAGATCCGGACTGAGGTTGTCTAATTAACCCAAGCCGTTTGGTGTGATCTACCCTGACGGGTTAAATGGATCTGTTATCCAACTAGGGTCCTAAAATAAAGAAAGAAAATAAACTATTTAAAAACTATAACTATGATATTATGTACACGAATCTAATTATTTACAAATGTTCAAACATAAACATAAATATGAACATGTTATTATGAACAGATTAATTACAAATTGCAAGTTTTGGTGGATTTCTTGCGAAATAAATGTTTTTTGGAATTGCTAATAAAGGAAATACTAATAACTAAGAACTTAAAAAAAAAGAAGGAAATACTAATAAAACATAATCTAAAACAAGAACAGAATAATAGTCACAACCATTTTAAACTATCTTATTTTATTAATCAACAAACTAATAACATAAATTGAATCTGAATAAAAATAACCTAAGATTAGTCTCATACTGTGTCTGTATCCCTGTGCAATCCATACTTCCAGCTATCTTGCCTGTGAGATAAATCTGCAACAGGCCTTTACTAACATCTCCAGAATAAACTCAGGTGTTTATTGACAACTAGGATATAAGAACATAATAGTAGACATGTAGGTCCAGTGACCTTGTAATTATGAATGATTACACTAACAAAAATCTTAATGTGAAGCATTCATTTGATACACCAACTAAACATCAAACGTAAATCATGATATTAAAATTGATATAACGATCACAGTCATAATATATGAAACAACAAGTTATAGACAAAATTTTAAAGCACTCAATAAAATGAAACATCATATGCTAATGAGACTAAAGTTGTGTAACATATCGATATATCGTAATATAAAAGGCAAAACATAAATGGAACAGTGTCACACTGGTCTAAAGCCAAAATGAAAACCACTTATCCATATAGTTCTGAGAATTACATGTCCATAATCTGTTCAAAAAAAGATGCCTTTCACTAACAATGTGAATAGTATTTAAATTAATCTGGGATCCAAATAGTCCTATCTCATAGGATAGAGTTGAATCTCCCAAAATCAAGTAATATTGAAAAAATAGTGGGTTGAAAAACCACTTATAACGGAGTTGGTTTATTAAAACAAAGTTTTTATAAAACATCTAGAAAAAGAAACTACTAATCACTTAGGCATATAATTGAAAATCTTTCCTCCCAATAATTAGCAGCAGAATCTCTCATTTCCTGAGAAAACAAAACCAATTTGATAAATTAGGAAAACAATTACTAATAATTAATTTTTTATTAAAAGATACTTGGCTACAGAATCAAAGATTCTGTAGCCAGTCTTAATTTTAGTAAATAAAATCAATCTTCAAATCGACTTATTTCGAATTAGATAACAGGAATAAAATGAAAGGAAAATAAAATTGTTTTACCATTAAAAATTGACTAAATATGGATCAATCAGTTCAGAGTTTATTATTGCCTTGACATTGGTCACATTTTTAAGGACTATGTTTCTAGACCTTTTGATACGTTTAGTCTCCCTGTCTGCATGTGCTTTGA
Organism: Picea mariana; assembly: GCA_032191745.1. Lineage (NCBI taxonomy): Eukaryota > Viridiplantae > Streptophyta > Pinopsida > Pinales > Pinaceae > Picea > Picea mariana. The sequence goes on from JASDQU010204395.1 coordinate 9,637, forward strand.
GATAGTGTATTTCTTGCTTCAGCAGACCATTCTGAGCAGTGAGGGTTTTAATTCTGGCCTATAGGAGAGGAATGTCGGTATAGTACCATTCAATCTATTCGAAACAACCATCACAGTATACAAAATCAACCAAGGATGCTTCAGTCTTAACTATTGTTTTCTTCAGATGTTGTTGAATACCTGAGAATTATTTTTTACCTTTAAGGCATGGTGGTAAATTTGACACGAAATCATATAGTTTGGTATGAATGATAACCTCTTGCTTGGAACCCTGAATTTTCGGATCTTCTCGTGCTAGGAAGTCTTATATCTTAGGATCCGAACCCTCATCAATCTCGTTTGAAGAGATCGAGCTCAGATGAGTTTTGTTTTAGTTCCTTAGTTTCCTAGAGGTTAGGTGACCTACCCTCTTGTTATTGAACCATAAGTCTGTGCATTGTTGTTTTGTTCCTTTGCAAGGTTTCTTGGCATCCGACTTAATAATAACATTCAGGCTAGCATCAATCACATGCACAAGAGGGTCAATCACTTTCAATTCATCAATCTCTTTCTCGGGAAATCTTGCAGGTGAAGACTTACTTGGCGTCCCTTCGTCTAGAGGGTTTCTATCAGTAAAATCTAGTCCATTGATTGAAATACCGAACTGGTCTTCAAACAATGGCTTGTCTAAGTTAAGGTTTGTTGTAGGATCAGTCTAGGCAAAGCCATTCCTCATCAAAAAATTCTCCCAATTGTCACCTATTGTCGACAGGTGGTATATCAACAATATCTTAACCAATCCGTGATGGAACAGGCTTGAATCGACACCCTATCGTTTATATCGTTTGGACATCCTATGAAATTCATGAGCAAACAGATATGGTAGAAGAAGACCAGTCCATATCGACCTTCGCATGTCACAAATTGCTTGAGAATTAACAATAAACTATGCCATCTAGGTTTTACCAGGGATATAGGAATACCTTTTACACAACAATTAATCTTTCGGGATGTCATAAACAGACTCCACGGGACTCCTTCAATTCGGGTGTTTTTGAACCACCTTTCACCCTTTGATGGAAGCCTTATTGCTTTGCTCATGAACTCCTCAGTCAATTCTAACTATATGTCTCCAATTTTAGCTTGGCAACCATCGAAGGTTTATGCACAGGCTTTTTCCACCTGAAGATTATAACCCTCAAATTTCTTAAGGAATATATCCCATTCGTGACTTTTTAGGTCCTCAATCGCATCGTCGTGAGAAAGTAAGGCTTGGCATCCGTTCGGATCTAAGAGAACGACAGATGCCATGAAAACTGTAACCAAAATGCAACAAAGATTACTCTAAATAGTTTTAGGTTCGAATCATGTGAGCAACAGAAACAAGTCCGAATGGAGAGTAGAAGCATGAAAATAGTAGATCTTGAGGGTTATCATAACTCGAAAAATAGGAATGAAAACCAGAAGGTTCATCGTATCCCCTACCATCTCTTGTGATGAGTGCCATAACTACAGAGTACCAAACCCTATGGAGATAATGAATAGGCTCATTAATCTTTTGTGTCAGCCAGGTAAGGTGAGAACATGAGTACAACGGGTTTGTATTCATTTGCATGAACGTTGATGCAACCATTAAACTCATGAAAGAAAATACCAAATAGTTAACCAAAGTTTTTTCATGTACCCGAGTAGTTCAATAATGAAATATCAAACCATTGAAACAATAATAATCGTATTAACACAAAAAAATTGGATCGAACAACCATTTAATTAGATTTAAATTTCAATTACATATGGATAACTTGTTAAAAGATATTTCTAAGGCATAAAATCATCAAAACAAGCCAAGTTTTATGTTTAATTCATTCTTTTAGTCATGAATTAAAAATAAAACAATCGAAAATTGAAACACTAAAAATTAATAAGGTAGGCTTTCACCCAATAGTCATTCGAAACCCTTAAAAATGTTTAAAAAAAATGAGGTGATGGCAACTACAGAAACATGCAAATTCTTTCAATCGTGTACAATATCAAAATCATGTGTTGCTGCCAACAATGGCGACGTACTGGGCGAAGCAGTTATCTTTGCATCACCAAAAATTTCATGTTAGGATTAATCAAAAAGAATGAAAATTTGAGAAACAGTTGACAACAAGTTGAGCATTGTGATCAAAACTCAGAAAATAACATAGTCCAATATCAAATGTGTTTCTGTAAAAAATGCAATCTGGTATTGAATCTAGATTACGAGGGAGACGATGTTTAGGCAATCGACTTCGATACTATTGACAGGGCCACTGCTGCTAACAAGCATCCATAGCCTTGACAGGGGTGTCATTTAACCCACTCTAATACCTCTATCCTATCCAAGAGTCATCCATTCATGATAAAGGAAAACTTTACTTTTGATCAATTCAAAAGGACACACCTGCAAATTTTCTTAAACCCGACATTGCTTTGTTGCCAGCAGGCCTGTTCAGTACCCCAACAAGGTTGCGTTGGTATCATGCATGCATTTACCCGCTGCCAGCAGAACTATTCAGTGTCTCGGTAGGTTTATAAACACTTCCCACACCTTGCAATGCTTTCAACTCTCTAGAATTAATTTATAATTTTGCAGAAACTTTATGATATTCAAGAGAACGGGGTGATACTGAAAATTTCAGATTTCGAAACCAGAATTCGATCTCATACAATTTATCTTCTCGTTTGAAGGCCTTCATCATGATCTGAACACTTAGATTTTTGTTAAGAAACCA
>JASDQU010204399.1:5226-15862 GCA_032191745.1 Picea mariana
ATATATTTGGTTATATATTTTATAATTTTGGTGTCATTTTGGTACACATGACTATTGGAAAATTGTCTATAGTCTTGTTGAGATTATATTTAAAACTTAGATCTAAAGTATAGGCCCTAGACTTCTATTGACATAGATAATTGGTTCTTCCAGTGTGTCACCATTTGTTGTGGCTGCAACAACCCCACTTTACTTTTTCTTTTAGAATCGAAGGAAAGCCCCTCCTACTAAAATTTCAAGCTTATTTCCTAATCCTCTACTGCTTGAGCCTAATGCTATTTATTTTCTTACATTGAGGGAGTTGGGGGGTTAATATAGATTGATGATTATCTTTGATGGGTGTTGATTATTCCTTTTGTTATGATGATTTCAAATGTATTTGTGATGCTTTTTGACCTATGATGTTTTATTAGCATTTGTATGATGGAATTGATGTGTTATATTTAGAATTTTTGTTGATTCCAAAGTGCTTGATGTCACTATGTGGCTGCAAGGTTTGGTGTTCTATTTCATGTATTGGATGAGTTTATTATTGATTATTTTTCTGATTGACTTATTCAAGTAGTGCATCCTCTTGCAGGAATTATATGTTTAATAAATTCAAATTTTATACTATCACATGTAGATGTTAATCTTCAGTTTCGAACTCTAAGTCTAAATTGCTTAATTATTGATCAATTTTTTGAGTTGATACTTGACACATGTAGTTTTAGTACATTCATTTACAACCACCATGTCATCATTGAATAAACCTAACACTCTTTTTTGAATTGGCTTAAAGGAAGAGAATACATTGTTTATAGTATTGGCAAGTACTCTTCGTTTGATCATATGGATGATATAATTCTTTTGGTTTGGAGGATCAGGTTTGTAGAACCACTTTATTCTCTTGATCACTCCAACCTTGAGAGGCCCGTGAGGGAATATATTGATCCTTGTCCACAACCTTGACCTTTATTCTTTTGAGGTTTCTCCTTACCAGGAAACAATTTATCTTGGCTTATAGTTGTCTTGATATCTAAAGCCCCCAAGGTTGTCATATCCTCCTTTCCCACAATCCTATCCATGAAACTTTTTATAATAAACTATACTAAGTCCTTTCTCTCCAAAATTGGTGCTAGTCGTGACCCTCACGGTCCGACCGCTCTCACTAGGACCTTCTTTTTCACTCAGGCCCGAAGAGATAACATGCCCTCCAAATCCCGTATCGGGACCTTAGGTCACCCACAGGATACTCTAGCGATCTCCCATTGTCTCCTCGGGAAATCGGGCTTCACGTTATCGCGAAGTTTACGAGCAAGCACTTCGTGCAAATCAAAACCCCGAACTCCGATGGGTCAACGAGTCAACGCTCCTGTTATTTTCGGGGATTTCCCTATCTTGAATTTAACTAAGAATTGTTTAGTGACACTTACCTGGTGTCCTTTCTATAGCCATGAGAATTTATATGGGCTCGGGTGCTTAGTTGTTTCCAGCTCCATCTTTTCCACCATCTCAGTTGAAGCGAGATTATTGGTGCTCCCGCTGTCAACTATGACCTTGCACTTCCTGTCCTTGGCGGTGCAAGATGTCATGAATAGTCTGCTCCTTTGCACTGAGCTTTCCACCTCTTTATCAGGTGTCAAAAGGATTTTATGCATCCCAAGCGATCTTCCTCTATCTGCATCTTCGTTCTCAGCATCACGCCTCTGCGCCTCAGTGATGTGAGTTTCTCCTCTGTCCGGTTTCCTGTCTGGACAGTCAACGGCTTTATGTCCGTCCTTTCCACATGTAAAACATGTGATGATTCCACCTCACCCTCTTCCTCTACCTCTGGTACGAGGAAATGTGTTGGCATCAACATAACCGCCACCCTTCTCTGTATGTTGCCTCCTCGGCTCAGCATATTGCTGCCTCTGTGAGGTTCCACCTCTTTCAACTTTACCCCGAGGTTTCTGCCATTCCTCCTTGGGCTTCTGGAATTTTTCCTGGGCAATTGCTTTGCCTCTTGGCTGGCTTCTGCCTCGCCCTCACTAACCCTGTTTACGGCTCAGCTTCTCCTCGGCTTTTAGAGCCATCTGGTAAGCATCCTCAACTGTTTGGATGGTAACCATGCTCAATTCATCCTGAATGTCATACCTCAACCCATTCAGATATCTCGCCACCTTCTCATCATCGCTCTCTCGATGACCTGCTCAGATGTTGAGTCTGTAAAACTCCTTGGTGTACTCCTTCACCGTCATCAACTTATGTCTTAGGTTCTGCATTCTCTTGAACAGCGTGATCTGGTAATACCTGGGGATGAACTTCGCCTTCATCTTTGCGATCATCCTATCCCATATTTTGATCTTCTGTTTTCCCTTGGAACGTCTATCTGCCTGTAGCTCGTCCCACCATAATGATGCATGTCCTTTCAACTTGGTAATAGCATGCCTTACCTTCTTATCCTCTTCGATATCTTCATAATCGAAATAGGTATCAAGAGCCCTGATCCAGTCCAACAACTCTTCTGCATCCAGGATTCCTTCATAGATTGGAATGTCCATTTTCGTCTTGGAACTCATCCTAGAAATGGATTTGATCAACCGTTCTGATACGACTCTTCCACCCTTTGGACGCCAACTCCACCTTTCGGCGACTCCTACCCCTTTATGCGTCCTCTGTTGTGGCCTCTTCTTTGTGTCCAGCTTCCTCTTCCACCTTGGAATCATTGAACTCTCCAGCACCAGCTCCGCGTCTCTGCGTTGTCTCCATCTCCTCAAGCCTTGTTCGAAGATCTCTCATATGGCGCTCTATTTCTGGATTCCCTGTCGGCCTACCTCTTCTTCGCGCATCCCTGTCTTCTCGATCAGGTGACTGCCTTTCTCTTCTAGGCGGCATGGTGTATTCTTCTCCTCTCCCTTATCTGCTACAGAAAGCAACAACTACTCCTGCTCTGATACCACACTGGTGCAAGCCGTAACCCTCACGGTCCGATCGCTCTCACCAGGACCTTCTTTTTCACTCAGGCCCAAAGAGCTAACATGCCCTCCAAATCCCGTATCGGGACCTTAGGTCACCCACAGGATACTCTAATGATATCCCGCTGTCTCCTCGGGAAATCGGTCTTCACGTTATCGCGAAGTTTACGAGCAAGCACTTCGTGCAAATCAAAACCCCGAACCCCGATGGGTCAACGAGTCAACACTCCTATTATTTTCAGGGATTTCCCTATCAGGAAATTGAAACATCCGATGTTGCAGTTTATCAATACCACGAATCTCCGAATCCTGAACTCCGATATGTGCGTGCGCTATATCTCTCCACGTCACCTCCTCTCTCCTCTCTATCGGGAATCGCGGGATCGCGATTTCATCGTTCGCAATTCCTTTGCACCGTAAACCCTGAATGTTGAATATCGACCTCCCGGAATCTGATGCCACCTGTCCCGTGGTGATCAACGGCTCCGATGACTTCGGGAAATTGCCAATCGCGATTTCAACGGGTGCGAAACTATGACCTCCGTGAAACCCGATATCCGAATCCCAATGGCTCTGGGTCCCTTCCTGCGCCTAGGGTTAAATCCCTCGCACCTTCTCCCATATCTGATGGCTGGCGGGATTTCGCGATTCTCTCATGTGAATTCTAACCGTCTGTTCCTTCTTCCAAGGATTTCTTCTGCTTCAAAGCTCCTCCCAGCTCAGACCTTCTCCGGGGACCTTCTCCCGGGACTCACGAAGGAACTATTCCTCCTGAGCTTGTCAACTCCGACTCCTTCAGAGACTTTTCATACACTTCTTGTCCTCGACCTCCAACAATTCTCAAAGTGTCGAGTTTTTCGAATCCTGGGCACTTACAACCACATAAATATCTACCTTCCTGTACTCATAACTAACTACTGAGACTTCAAATTCAGCCTGCACTTCTCCTGCACGACTTCTGTTAAACCCAAATCACTTCTGGGTGAACGAGAATGAGAGTTTAACTATTTAGCCTCATCAACGCACTCTATGCGGATGAATTCGACTGCACTCTATGTAGGAATCTCCCAGCTCAAACAGAGAAACAATTGAAACTCATTCTCCTCTCTTTCAGACCTCAGTAAACCTCTGAAATCACATGCACAACATATTCAAAGCAAATGTATACGAAGAAAACAAACATTCATGAGCATAATATCAACACAGAGGAAACAACACAAACCATGAAATTGAATCACGGACTCTCTTCTATTAATTCCATTTGTACATGGGTGTTCTACACAAGTTCTTTGCTCTGCTCTTCTCTTCTGAATGCTTGATGATAATACAATGTACAAAGGAGGGTGCCTATATTCCGTTTTCCCTCTCGAATTCTACAACTATCAAATCTACAATTAATTCCTATCTAACAACATTAAATCTATTAAATGCCTTCCTATCTACCAAGGACGAGAGCTTAAAGGCTCAAGGTCCCCTTTACAATACAAGTGTGCTTCTTTATGAATGGCTTCGTAAAAGAGCGGCGCAACAACTTCCAAAGCAATTCAAAATGTATGCTGGCGCTGTCCAGCTGTCTTTTCTGCTCCACGCGCTGGCTCGCTTGATGAGTGAGCGATGCTCCTGCATAAAAAATCTAGGCCAAAAGGCCCATTCATACTCTTGATTGTGATTCCTTGTTATGTCATCGTCTGATGTTTATTCACTATCTGTCACATGCATGGTGGTATGATGTAAGGACCTTTTCCTTGACTTGATTGTATTCCTTCTCCTCAAAATATAAGCATGTTCGCCCTCTTAGATGTGCATATTGAGTGGACTAACTTTTGATGTACACCTAGTTGGAGTTGATGTCATGTTTCCATTAGTCACTACTTGTGACATTAAATCATCAAAGAAATTATCGTATACTTCACCTCCATCTGTTTCCTTTCATCACATCTTATTCGCCACATCCTTCATCGCCCCTCTCCATATCATCGAGTTTCTTATATCCTACCTTATCACATTTTTCTAAATTTTGCCCCCTAGGTGCGGAACCCTGACTAATGCAACCCTAAGGGGGGCATGAAACCTGGACTTGTGTAATTTGGGTTTAATTTTCTAACTTGTAATTTAATATAATTTTATTTTATTTTTCTTTATTTTTGTAAATATTTTGTATATATTTTATTTCATTTTGTTTTGTTTTTATTATAATTTTATTTATTTTTGAAAATCATTTATGTTTATTTTCTCATGTTTTTGAAAACAACACGATATTTCCGGTGGATTTACACCATGGTTATTACCCCTATAATTACTATAGGTACTTACGTTTACTGGGGGAAGCAAATTTACATTAAATGTTTATTTATATGGGGTAACTTCCTTTTTACATGGATAAACAAATTTAAATTAAACAAACAAACCATTTTTAGTGTTGTGAATAAAACCGAGGGTGTATTATATACATATTCATTTTAATTTTAATTTTCATTATTTTCATTTTAATATTTTAAATCTAATTTATTTTTCCTTCTTTTTTTCTAAACCCTAAATTGTACACACATTCTTTTATCTTTTTATTTTTATTTTTTATTCCCCAAAATTACCAAAAACCTAATGTACTATCCCATATCCATCCCATTGAACCACACATTCTTTTATCTTTTTATTTTTATTTTTATTTTGTATTCCCCAAAATTACCAAAAACCTAATGTACTATCCCATATCCATCCCCATTGAACCTCTTCCATTAGAAATCAATGATCCAAACACACTAAGAAGGCAATCCTATTTTCTAGGATTTCCTATTTTTTTTGAGGATTTCCTATTTTCTAGGATATCCTTACTGAATAGCATGGGAAGTATGTTATCCTATTAAAAAAATTATAATTCACAATGCCTTGAAACATGTAGTATGCTAAATCATAATATAAGCAAGTTTTATTTGATCTTAATTATATTTGTGGAAAAGTGTGCAATGGAGGGCGTTTAGTCCAAATTTTTTATCAAGTCAATGGGAGGAGTGAAGCAATCATCGAGAGGAGTCAATGGAAATGAAGTGAGGGTCATCGGGAGAGCTTTCGAGACCTACCTTACCCCTTACTATAAAAACCCTACGACGACCATGGTTTTAATATTTAAATTTTGCTGGGTTATTTTATTAATATCTATAAAGAAATGTGCACGCCTCATAAATATTTTTTAATATATATTATTTAAAGGTCGTGCATTATCTTTGTGAACATCATCAGGAGCTCATTGTCATCAGGGAGTGTTTCCATTGGTGTGTCCATGATGTGGATTGGAATGGGAGTTAGAGTATGTGTGCATACCCTTACGACGATACCTTTGAGGGGGAGATATTATATTGTATTATATTATTTTTATTTTTTATTTTCTATTAATTTTTTTTATTACTTTTATTTATTTATTATTATATGTATTTTTAATTTAATTTGATTTATTTAATTATTTTGTTTTGTTATTTTATTTTATTTTATTAATTTTAATTATTATTTTTTCATAAATTACTAGTTTTTTTTGTAGGTAAGATGAGTAAACAACATGAGTGGGTTTAATAGTTAAAATCATGTGTTTTCATCTTGGAGGTCACAAGTTCAAATCTAGAGGGGAGTAGGGTAATTATTATTATTTTATTAGTTTAATTTCAGTAATTTTATTTTACATTAATAGGGGCAATTAGTTTATTTAATTTTAATTTTCTTTGTAGATCAAGGGTCATTTTTATCAACTTTGTTAATAATTGTAAATGATGTATATTAGTGTAAATAAATTTTTACTTTTAATTATTTTTCTAATTTAAAAAAAGGGAAAATTAGCTAAAAATATGCAACAAGCTAGAGCTTCAATGCCCACCTAGGTTCTTATTCAAACCATATCTAGGGAACGAACCATTGAAATTGCTAAGTGTCAAAATTTATTATGCATGTAGGATTCCTTTTCTGCAGGTTGAGGATCAATGGTTTAGATTCACGCACACACTAAATTGGTGACTGTTAAGCATTGTTCTTTAAACATGCATAACATTTCATACAAGTGTCAGAGTTGGGTCCATGATACCTCGTTGGAAATGGTTATCGGATAGAGGAATGTTGATACATAGTTATATAGGCCATAGATGTGATAGAAGACACCATAAAATGAAAAAAAAAACAAACCACAGATTTTTTTTTTGGGGGGGGGGAATAAATATGCATACTTGAGGAAGCCATAACCAGAGCTATGGGAAAACAAATCAGGCCCAGTATGGCTTGATGGAAAGATGGAAACGATAAGAAAATGATGGTATGGAAATTTTTGGAAGATTGAAAGAATAATTTGTCTAAAATTTGAAAACATATTAAAAACCCAAATTTAGTTGAAGATCGGGATATGGAAACTTTAAACAAACGTATCTCAAGCTAGATAAAATGAAATTGGAACAAAAACATCTTGATGGAAATATAAGACAGGTGATATGAGTATCATAAGATCTTAATCAGAAGGATAAAGCTAGAAATTCCCATAATTAATCAAGGAACATAAGACAACACGAACAAGTTGAGTGAATAATATTTTTAAATAGATATCATTTGTAAAATCCCATAGGGTGAATGTAACCACCCAAGTGTCTCTTCATATTCCATTTGTAACTCTCACATCTAAATTTTCAAAAATGCAAAATAAATTTGGAATGTAAAAATGACAAAACAAATGCAAATGAAAGGAAAAACCACTAGAGATGAAGAGTCTCTCTTGTTTTATAGGAGAGAGCTTGTTGAATGTAATAAATGACCTTTTCATTTGCAAAGAAAGAAAATACTATTACTTTTGATTTAATAAAGAGAAAGAGGAATTTAAGAAATTAGTGATTTTGATAAGTCTATACCAGATTATTCTTTGTGCATTTATCTTTTGCTTAAGTAGTATAGAATTTTCTTGTATGGACTATTTATGCACTCTAATATGTCTGCTCCTACTATCACATGTTTACTTGTGGGTACATAAATTATTTTATGGATGTATTGTACAACTATTTGCTTGTGTAGCATTATTTCTTTCATTTATCATTAGAATACATGAACTATTTCTAGTTTTGATGGTATTACCTTTCGTTGTACTCATTCTTTTAGTTTTTTCCCAAGATAGATTAGAAGTAGTTAGGATTATATTAGTTTACTTTTAGTTATATTGTCCTTAGGATTATTTACAACTCTTTGGGGGGGGAGGGGGGTATAGTCTGTTGTCTTTATCTTTTTCTTCTTTTAATTCTAAGTGACAATGAGGCCAATATACTAGTCAAAAACTCTATACCAAACAAGAGTATGTCTAATTGGGATCTTCCATTAGATGTTATACCTTAACTGCTTGATAGCCCATTGATACCTGTCAACATTTTGTAACATTAGGAGTTATTGAAATTCAATAGATCATTTGAGAATAAAATTTTTGCATGTAAACAATAATCCATATGTCATTGAAAAAGTTAGCATTGTTAAAACAATGGAAATAAATATAAAATTATTAAATACCATACTTAAACAAAAATATAGTTCAACAATATGTATGTGTGAGGTATCTCAATAGAGAAATCCATTGAAAATATTGTATCAGTGTTGGTAATGATCACTAATGCATCACAAGGTGACACAYGAGTACTATCARATTGTAGCAACAAAACATGGAAAATAATTAGATATTTAAAAAATTGGCACAATAAATATATAGAAAAATTGTCATCTCTTTCTCTCTATACACACACACACACAAATGACAATTTATATATWTATTTATTGTGCCAATTTTGTAAATATCTAATTGTTTTTCGTGTTTAGTTTTCATTTATGTGTGTGTGTAACTATGGATTAGGGTGGAAAACGATGTTGGGTGTAACACATGTTATATGAAATCACATGATATTCGATAGGGAAGTTAGGTCGTTTCCTTGTAAGGAAAGGCCCTCTTAATGGGTCATGCATGGAATTCTAGCAATATTGCATAGACCCATGACCTATACCCCCTATAATTCACCAATTTAAAAGTAGCTTACATGGTGACCTTGACCAAATTTGACAACAATGTGTTAAGAAAATATAGAGGCACCTCCCTATTATTACATGATGTTTTTCCAAAACACATAAAACTTTTATCCTTCTAATGGTATATAATTGGTTGGCATGTGCACCAATCCATGCAACTACACTTCTTTGTCATAAGAGGGTGTAAAATAGTTCTAGGGTTAATAAATTGTTGGGATATGTAAATCCTACTTGTCTTAGTTGTGATCATATTTAATTATTGAGTTTAATGGCAATTATTAGGTAGAGTTCTAGTCTCTACGAAAAGAAGTTTGTTCCTATATTTTAGGAGGTTTTTGAGGCCTAATTGGTTTGAGAGATTCTCTCCAACTAGATGTTTCCTAGCTTGGTGTGAGGTTGAGATGTTTCCTCAACTAGTGGATCAAGGTAGTTGTCTATCTTGAGACACAGACTTTTGTAATTATATGTACTCTATTTTTCTTTTTAAAAGAGAGTGCATCACAATTATGGTTTTTGTAATTATTTCTACTTTCCCTTTCACATTCCCCCAATATAAATAAGGTCACTAGTTCTTATTACCAAATTTGTAAATATCACACCTAGTTTCTATTTATCTCCATCCTATAGTATTCAAACATCCTGGATATATGTTTTCCAATATCAAATAAATTCCCTTAGGARTTGGTAATGGAATGTACAATGGCCTTAAGTGATCTAGAAAGTGAAAGGTGTGAGGGCTCTCTCATGTTTCTAAAAGWAACAATTAGGTTTCGTGGTGAATGMAGGTTTTCARTGTTTACATCTATGTCTAGTTGTTGRGGGTTAGGRTTGGGTATCAATTCATAATTTCTAGTGGTTTCATGTTCTATTCATCTGTATACATTAAGAAAACATAATTCATATGCTACATTTGAATAAAACAAAAGATGTTTTTTTTTTTTTTTTTTAAGAACTTAATAAATATAAATAAAACAAATGGATGGGTAAACCTACCTCGAATGAATTGAAAAAACATTAAATGGAAATAGTGGAAATTCCCCTCATCCTCGTGGAAATGAAATGAACTTCCTTTTCTCCTCAAATAATTGATTCTTCTCAAAATGGACAACATGGTTTAGAATACAAATGTAATCTTTACAAGTGTATTTTTTTTATTAATAAAAATAAAAGTGTGTCTATTATTATAAATGCACTTACTTTTAAGAACACATATAATTTTAACACGCACGTGTTCCTAAAAATGTACATGCCTTCTTTGAAATTATGATCTGAAAGTCTAGTTAGCAGCTTGCATAATAGTCCAAAGGGCCCCAAAGTTATACAAAAAGGAACACATGTGTGTTCTTACTTAATCACATTTCTGGGCACCTTGTTCCTATTTCATAGACAATAAACTTCATATGAGGTCCCTAATATTTATTATTTCATTATAACTATCCCTACTTAAAAAAATGCAATGTTTTCTAGTTATTTTTAGTTTCCTTCACATCTCCTTTTGCATCATGGTTTTGAATTGTAATGGTTATTTAATATCTAATATTCAATCTTTGATGTAAAACCTATAACACAACTATTTTTATAATACACAATTATTTTTATAATCTACATCTAATATTTAGCTCAAATAGCTTGATCTTATTAACATTAGAGTTTGGAAAAACATGTAATACTTA
>JASDQU010204405.1:1227-16215 GCA_032191745.1 Picea mariana
ATCTGCTCTTTGTCTCCCTCGAGCATCACCCGAAACTCATCTTTCTCATTCTCATACGTGGTTACACAATACCGCACAACTCGTAGTTGATCTAGGATATCCTCTTTTTCTTTATTCATGGATTCTATAGCTTTCTACTTCTCCTCTTGGAATCACTGAAGTCGAGCCTCTGTTGCATCTACCAGTCTTCAAAGTTGGGTTGGTTCATCCCCCAACTCTGTAGTCTCTGACGAGGAAGGCGCAGTAGGGACTGTGCGGACTTAACAAATAGCTTCCTGTACTTCGCTAAACTCCCTTTATATCCTTCCATATAGTTCATCCTGCTTCGCTCCATATATCTGCAGGATGTCCTCAGAAGCATCCTCCATCGCTCTGCGGACTAGGCTTATGTCATCTTATGTGAGTGTGGCCACTAGCTGGGGCTTACTGGCGCGAGTCTTCTTTCTTATCGAAGGTTTATGCAAAGAATCCTTCTTCTTCTTCGGTGTTTCTATCTCAGTAGGGGGATCCTTCGGCAGTGTAGCTTTGCCTTCTCCTTTTCCTCCTTCATCCCCTCCTCCATTTACTTCATCTCCTCCTTCTGCGGGCAAGCCAATTCCACTTTCTTCTGAGGCGTTATCTTCCTCATCAGTCTCTATGTTCTGAACTTCCTCCTTTTTTTTTTTATTCTTCGTGCTAGTCTATCCATCATGCTCGGCCCAAGTGACCAAGGGACTTCCTATAATGTCAGGGTCGGACAGTTTTGCATCATCAACCAGTACAAGGAACTCTACCAGCCATTCCTTGGTGATCTCCTCCATATCTTCGTCAGTCAACTTATAGTAGGACTGTAATTCTTCTTTGCTCTAATCTCTGAGCATAATGATATATATGAAGTGTCGATCTGCGTGGAACTTAGATAATGGTCTGTACTGGTGCAATGTTCGCAGAGTCATGTGTGAAAATGCTTCAATGGAAACCTTTAGTTGCTAATAGTAGGCATGGAACACTGCGTTCAACTGCCACTACTTTGACATGTCATTTTTGTACCATAGAGTGGATAAATTCACGGCCAATGTCTCCAAAGGTTCAATATATGGTATGGTAGCTCCTTCTGACATTTTCCAAGTGACAAATGCAATCAACACAAGCAACCAACTGAAATGGAACTCGTATCCTTGATCCTACGCTTCACGACAGCCTTTCTCAAGCTCGTTGATGAGGTAGGTCAACCAATTCATTTGCATCCCCTCCACACATTTACTTGCGAGGTCCACCATGAACTCGATGACCTGTGTGGGGTGGTTCTTTCTGATGAGATTTCCAGCTATAAGTTGGAAAGCAAGGCACACTGCACCATCCTGGATAGAGGCTGACTTGTAGCCTTTCTTTCCCTCTTCTACTTCGTCGTGTGCCTCTTAATGCGTTGTGCTAGGGAGTGATCCGAGGTCTTCCCTGGGTAGAACTGTTGAGGGTCGGGTCCCTGCATGCTCATTCCTATGATCAGGTGGATCATCATCAGATCCATAGTAATGCGCCTGTCGAGCCACAAGTATCCTCCATGATAGCATGACAAGAGGAGTTTAACACAAGCTTTAACCTCATGAGGTCGGCCAAAGTGGGGAATATTCATCACGTTCAGTATCATGGACTGCGTGAGCTCCTTTATCTAGAGCTGGGAGACTATGTGAGGCTTCTTCCTAGTTGTCTTCATCAAATATCTATGAGGCGTGAGCATCACGTAGTTCTTTCTGTCCCAAAGGTTGAAATCATTGTTCTTCAAGGATGGGATCTTTCCCAACTGGCTTCCTTCTATGCGTATCCCCTTTGGGATGTATGCGGTGATCAAGGTGTACTCAAAGTCCCGTGGAATGCAGTCACGGTTAACTGCGCCAGCCAAAGGCGGGATGTAATTAAGCAAGATTGACGAGATATACTTCGCATTAGCCAAATCGTCGTGATGCTTACTTCGCTTCTCAGTAGCAGGGTTAGTACGGCTTGAACGTCGTCCAGTCGAATGGGAATCCTGCACTCCCCTGGTTGATGATGCCTGAACACCTTCAAACATAGCTCTGTCAGCCATAAAATTCCTAAGAACCTCCTCGATGAACTTTTCCATCTAAGTGCGTTCATCTGACATTCTCACTGTTAAATAGATCGGTCGGGGTAGGCAAACATACATACGGGGTAAACAATGGATGCTTAAGTATAGCTTCAGATATCACAACTCAATACACAATCAATTCTCTCAGATAATCGCAAGAGGTAAAAAGGGGTCCCGACGCAGCGTCGGACCGGTTAAATAAGCGAGCGTCGTGGAAGATTCCTCCAACGGGTACGAATGCCTTACTCAATATGAATCTGTCTGTTATGGCGTGATCTCAATGTCCCAAACATGGTCTATTCACCCATGAATGCATTTCCTATCCATCTGGAGCGTCGTTCTAATGGTCGGGGTGCCTCTAATGGTCATATAGCTTTGCCAAGGTGAAGTCCCATTCTATGTGGTTCTGCTGTTCCGACGAGGTTCAGATCCTGCAAGCTTGATTCCTGCGAAGTCTTCTCTGGAACTTCATGTAGCTTTTCCATCTTGGATTTCTTCTTACTGAGCTTCCTTGCCTTTTGTCCTGTGATATGAGTCTATGGGTTCCTTTTTCCATTCTTATTCTTATCTTCTCTTAGCGTAGTAACTTCGCGTTGTTGATGTGCTCTCAAAGGGTTCGAAGTTAATATCCCTTCCCTTACTACTTCCTAGGTGGATATACTTTTTTCTTGCATGGATAGGTCATGCAAACTTTCTTGCATTCTTTCAACCTCGACAGCTAATTCTCTTGCATTTTTCTACTTCGACTCAACTTCTCGTTATTCCATCAGTCGATCTATTCTTCTAGCTATGAGATCCCTTAGTTCTTTCTTTTTCTTTTCTGTATCTTCTTCCTCTGCTTTCCTCCTAGTCTGATCCTTCTCGATCCAATTCATTCCTAACAAAAGTGGAAAAGGGGTGTTTTTCTCAACAAACCTAATAAATTCAAATTCTTCTTGAGTCGATGTTCCATGGATGATAACAGGTACATTAGTAACTCTTCCACATAGGGTTATCATCTTCCCTTTGAACAAGCCTATCCTTCCCAATGAAGGTACCACAATAGGCTTCCCCAAAATTTCCCAAGTGCTTTTTGTCATAATATTCACTTGTGTTTCCTCATCCAAGACACAGTCTATGTCGAAGTCTCCTATTCTCATACTTATGCGTTGTTTTTCTTTCAAGATATTTGGTAAACTGATATCTTTGTGATCATTCATTGCTTCTTTTAACTGTACTAATGTAGTCTGGACTTCCTCTGATTATTTCTCTTTATGGTTCTCTAATATTCTCTTATTCTCTTGACTCATATTCATTTGTTCAACTTTAGCAATCATCCTTGGGCAATCCTCAACTTCATGACCAACAATTTTACAACATAGACAAATATGGCCTGCACCAGGGAATTCCTTAGCAAGATGTATCGGTCTTCTGTAGTTATAACATAATGTCAATCCTCTCTTTGTCTTAAGCGTTCCCCAAATTCTCCTGTATTGTGCACTGGGATCACAAGGCTGGACCGGCAATCTGCAAAAATTCTTTCTAGGTTCAGATCAAATCTTTCTTCTAACTGTACCCTAGCTTTCAGACTATGATAGAATCTATCAAATATACCTAGATTCATTCTTTTGAAACAAAAATTTCCACTTATCTTACTCTATCAAAACACAAAGCTTTACCTCTTTCAAGATCTTACCTCTTTTCTTCATATCAAGTTTCTTTCTTAGCACAAAGCTTTGCAAGTCAAGTAGAGTACTATGCACTACAGCAACAGATCTACGCACATAGCTTTTATTTTCTTTATTTCAGTTCCCAGCAATCACAACTTCAGGTCCCACTAATGGAACCATTTGTTGGCACAGGGGCAGACCCAAGGTTCAACTCTTTAACAATGCACCAACAAAACCCTAACTACCGGCCCTTTCGGCAACACCTGCAAAGCAGATGCAGTCTCACCCAAGGTAGAGGCAGGAGGGTTACAGGAATCAAGTGTCTCTAACTAAGCTAGGACATAGATATGTGATTACAAAACTTCGCAAAGTACTTAGGAACAACATGTATTAATTCATTATCTTTATTCACATCATAGATCAAACCCTAAGTATAGATCGACGTAGTAACAATGAAAAAATATATATCACACTTATCATCATAAGTTAGATCTAACACATTCAACATAGACAAACCACTAAGCATTCATAGATCTATCTATATAACAATCAATGCACTAAGAAGATTCACAGCATAAAGATCATAGCACAAATCAAACCATCAACATGGGATATACATGGTTCACCCCAATGTGGGGCTACGTCCACCAACTGCTTCTTCTTCTTTATTAGGCTTCAATCTCTTACATTCCTCTTCTCCTGTGCACTAAGCCACAGAGACAAGATTCACACTGAACAGGTGATCTACGCACTGCGCACCAGATCCACCTTCCCAAAATCAGGTTAAGGCATAGAGCCAACTCCTCTACTAAGCACAGAGCCTTACATAAATAGTCTGTTGCACAAAGCAACTCAGAACTACTTGCCTCTTGCACTTAGCTAGATACTACTTCGCTAATTCTACCTTACAATCTTACTTATTTATACTTTTACATTTACAAAAAGGCCTAAACATGGGTAAACCCATGGGCCGACACCCCATAACCCATTACATAAACCCTAAATAACCTTTGTTGGGTCCACAAAGACCACAAAACAAGTGAGCTCCCACGATATCAGCTCCGCCTGGGCGCTCCATCTTCAACCAGCCTGTCGAAGTCCAAAAGTGGTCAAACCCGACCAATGTTTCCTCAAAACTTGGTCGAGGGCCAACATAACATCAGACAATGAAATAGTTGAAATATGGACAAGAAAACTCTCTTGATTTTGTGGTCCATGTAGTAGTAATGAATGGGATGATTGTGAATCGACATAATGGGTTGATAGATGGGATGATTATGAATCAACACACTAGGTTAATAGATGGGATCACATATCACTCCCCATTGGTCAATGCATAACTATGGAATTATCCCAATTGGAGGAGGACCAATCAAGTATTTCAATAGATTATGATCTTGTCTCAGATCTCGTACTACCAGGTTCGTTGAATCATTCTATTAAATTTTGAATAAATAGAATGAATGTGTTATGCTTTGGTCATTTAGTGGACTCACATTTTGGCACTCCATTTTCTGCAGGGCACATATACGCAGTGGTTTCCCCAAGAGATAATGAATGGGGCACTAATTATTGGTTGGAACAATGCTTAGAGGGAATGCAGGCCCTCATGCAATCAATAACAGACTCTGAAGGCATCGAATTTCCGAAAGGGTCGATGGTTATTAAAGGAGAGTATCTAACACTGAATGAAAGAACACGAAAGAAAGGTGGTTATGTATTTGAAGATTATAAACCAGGTCAAGTTGTATACCACTTTACAAACTTGGTTATTGGTACTATTTTCACACAATCTATATTTTCCCAAATCCTAAAGGCAAGTAGGCCTAGATTGATGTAACAAGAAGGTAACCCTATCATTGTCACCCCAATAGAAAACCTCTTTCTCTTTAGGAGGAGGGAATCCTCACTCCAAGGGAGACGTCCCAGGACCTACTTGGTTGATAAAGGGAAAAATGATATAGTGAAAACGCACCCTTCTCTCTAGGTCCCTCAGTAGAAGAATTCACTTGGTTGGAGTTTAAAGGGAGAAGGGAAAATTAAAATGGGTTTGTACCTGCCCTTTACCAATGAAACATCAAACGTTAAAAACAACAATTATAATCAATGACTTCTTAAGAAAAATATGTGTTGCCTGAACAAGTTACTATACAATACAAGTGAGATTTCAGTAGCAACAATGTATCTTGAAAGGTGCAAGTTATGATGACAAGGAAGAGATACAAGAATCTTGCAAACTTGATAATGCATTGTCACTCACAATTTTCAAGATAACACAAGTCAATAAATGACTTAAATGGTTGTCCAAACATTTATTACAACATTAATTAATGATGATGACAACAATGGTAACCACTTCAGAAAAGTACTATAATAAATCAATAAGACACTACTTCAATATCAAATGATTATGGTTTGCTTAGTACAAATGCCCAATGGTTTTATGGATGAATTTAGGGTTGTTAGGGGCTGCAACAGTGATTGCAACATCATCTATGACAATGGTAACAACTTCATAATTTGCACTCTAGAAAGGCAATTGAACATACACTTTAATACTTATTGATAGTACGTTTCCTTATACAAATTCTGGGATGACTTAGATGGTTAGTAAGATGATATAAATTGCAAAATGATAGTTGTAGGAGTGGTTATGACAACAACAAATTAGTTGTTAGTATTTCTATACTAGGCTGGAAAATTAGTAGAGTAAAAAGTAAAAGTTTGAGTTGATTCTTGTCAAGAAGTAAGAGAAGAGGAATAGTGTCTTCAAGGGTGATGGAGTTAAGGAGGATGACTTCTTCTAAGGCTGCAAATTAATGATGATGATGCACAAAAGTCTAAGAGGGAAAAAACATAGGAGAAATAATAACTTAAATCCTCCTAAACTTTGACCTCAAGAGACAAGATGCTAGGGTGTAGGAAATTCTAGGCTCTAGCTCCTTGCTCTCCTTGGCCTTTTTATGGAGTAAAATTTATGCAACAATAACCACGTTCAAACCCTTAGAGTGCTAGCAATTTAGGGCTCTATGGTTTCACTAGTTACTAGATCAATTCAACGAAAATCTTGGAAAATCAAAAGTAAGAAAGTAGCAACTTAAGTTTCTAGCTTCAAGCATTACATACACCATGCAATTTCATATTCTTGTATGATAAAATAAAACCATACAATAAACCATTCAATAGATGAAAAAATGCATATTTCACTTACTTGCACCAAGAATAATTATGAGAATACCATGCAAGATCACCATAAAACTTCCAAAATTGATCCAAGTTGCAAAAATCATCCTTAAACAAGAGTGGTGCCTCACAATTTCAGCCAATAACCCTAATAGAGCGCAAATTTCAGACCTCTTGTCTCCAATGACAAGTTGTGATGTAAAAATGAGAGTACTTTATGTTTMTTTATACAAAATTTTGACCTTTAATTAATTTCAACTCATAATTACTGGGCCGACCTGGCCAGTTTTTTACACAAATTAAATCTGGACAAAATAAAATTAATTTTCATCTAAGAATCACTCCAGGGGTGATGTCATTCTCCTCTAGGGTGACGTTGAGACCCAAGTATGGAACACTGGGCAGGGAAGGTGAAACGTTAGGCCTCCAAAGGCCTGAAACCCTGCCCACATGTGCTAATGTGTAATGTCCCGAAGGTCGAGCCCTATTGTAAATCTTGTTTATGAAATGAATTGTAAATATGTTTTATAGGCTGGTGAGCCGAGTTTATATAAGCTAGTGGGCTTATGTGATTGTTAGGCCAGAGAGCCTAAGTGTTGAAGGCCAAGAGCCTGATTTTCGTACATGTATTATGCGGAACAGTAATAAAAATATAAACATCGCCGTGTGCAGACCAACCACGATGAATGAGTGAAGGGGGACTAAGATTCCACAGAGTGGGCAAGGGATTAGGGGCTGGAAGGTGGGAAGAGAGGCTAAGTTTTGAACCTAGGGGCTAAGCCTAAGGGCTTAAGCCTTGGGAATAATATTTTAATATTATTCCAAAAAGAATGTGAATAATATGTCTTATCCTAAGTTCTTTTTGGAAGGACAAACAAATTCCTAATGGAAGGAACGCATGCTGAAGGAACTCATGCAGTTGCATGGGTGAAAAGTGTCAACCCAGACACATGCAAATAAAATGGCTGAGATGAGCTGTGTTGGGGGTTCCTCCTCCATTCTACCCGACGGTCTGAGTGTGAACCGATCTAACCTTTGCATGAGACCTCGTGCAATTCTGAAACCATGGGAAAAGTCTATGTTGATTTCAGGAATAGCCTGTGTTGATTTCTGGAAATCCAAGACATCCTCTGTCTGAAAAGATCAAGCCTGTGTGTGGAATCTTTGTCCCTAAGCCATAATCGCGAGACCATCTTGTCATTTCTAAGTCTGTTGGAAAGCCCGTGTCTATTTTCCCTATGGGTTGTTGTGGCCACGCAATGCTGGACTGCATGTGGCTTGTTGGCCAGTTTGTACAACACTCTCTCCAGGTGAGAGAGGTGATTGAAGTGGGAAGAACAGGTTACTTGGCCTGTGAGCGACTCCCTCCAGGTGAGAGAGTGCACAGAAGAAGGAGAGAACTCCTGGAAGGAACCCTGTAGCTGCCACAGAGCTCGGACACTTTCGGTCCGGTATGTTGCTGAAACCCAAGGCAAGGGAGGTTAGCAGCTGAAGGACTGTCTAGGTGATAGAGAAGGTGTATACTCCTGGGATGGAACAGGCATGTGGGGAAGGAGAGTCTGTGGGCAGTGAGTATGAGTGGTTCCTGGGAGAGAATTCCTTCCTTGTGACTGTGTGTTTTCCCTGTAACCTCAGCCTATCCTAGGATTCTTTTCCTTGGGGTGGAGCTTAGTCCCAGCTCAGGGGTGAACTACTGCTACGCTTAATGAGCAGTGTGGTCTAAGGCTGGGAGGTTCATGGAAGGCTTGCACCTGGTTGGTGGAATTACCACTGTTTCAAAGATAGGTACCAGATGGTGTTTTTAATTATGCTTATGCATGTCTGTGTATTTATAATTATCATGTATTCTGCTATGCATATGAATTAATGTAAAAACCATTGATTATTTATAATAGCAGTAATTCTTATGCTTACTCTGATTTTAAGTGTGTTTCATTTTCTTAAATGCATTATATATATATATATATATATATATATATATATATATATATATAATTAAGCATGAGATTGTTATTCTGCGAAGTAGCGCCTGCCCGGCAAGAAGGAAAGGGGGTGTTACAATTTGGTATTAGAGTGATACAGCTTAAGGTGAAAGAGTGTTACAGTATGGTATCAGAGCCAAGGTTTCGATGCTGAGCCTAGATGGGCCAATTGAGTGGTCTTTGGACCAAGGTTTTGAGGAGAAATTGTGTCTGGAGGACCAATTTCGGACCTTTGAATGCACCTGAATGTCAAGGAGTTACTTGACCATGTTACCAAGCTCAGGAGGTGTAACGGTGTTATGAAACCGCAATCGTTGTGGTATTTGGCCACAGGGAGAGAGGACTCCACACCTGAAGTGTTGGAGTCGTAGGATTTGTTCAAGGGAACGGAGAACCCTCGTGACTGTCAGATCTGGAAAACGTGCGCAGGGTTTAAAAACCCTTTGGAGTTGCACAGGAATGTGGAAATCGTGATACGCGAAAACCTGAATTCATTGGGACAATCCATCAAGGGGAACACGTGGCTGTCGGACAACATTTCAACACCCGGGAAACCAAAAGGGAAGAACCTTGCTTTTGCAAGTCATGAAATAGTGAAACTCGAAAGTTCGAAACGATATACACCGTAGATCGTAAGATAGGAACTTGACCGTTGGATCAAGTGGAGGGGTAGACAGTAATTTTGGGATTTCGGCAAATGGAAGTTCGAGAGGTGGGAATGCACGAACTCCCGATGCCCGAAACCCCGAAACACCAAAAGGATCTGTGGCGTAGATTTGAGAAAGGTCTAATCATTGGATTTCACTTGGAATGGACATGGACACATGCACATGCCAGTGGGACAAAAGAAAAGTGAGCGTGGTGGGACCTGATGACATCACCATAGATAACGTGGACCCTCCTAAGGGTGCCACTCACCACTGTAGATGTGGAGACAATTGTGCTATGTGGTCCCGGAGGGTAAAGTAAATCGGGATTTTGGGATTCGCAAAGGAGAAGCACAAGGGCTCAACACTCCAACTCGCGAAGTCATGAGTTGCGAGAGGTGCTAGCACTTATCCCTAGCCTACAGTTATATGTAGCAGGCACTAGCAAGGAGGGAGCCATATCTGTATCGCATCTCGAGTATTGACGTTTGGAGGAAGAAGAGTCGAGGGTCTTCGACTCGTGAACTCGCGAGATCGTGAAGTTGTGAAAGGTGCCTTTGGTTATGAGGTACAGAGAAGAGGGAGCTATCACCCAAAAGTGAGTATGAGAGTCTCGTGGATCGAGACCCTGAAACCAGAAGTCCCAAAATTTGCAGAGCCAAATAGAGCTCAGAAAACTTAATGGAATCGAAATGTTTTTCTTGTTTATGTTGGTTTATGAGTGTTGTAAGTTCAATGAATGTCAATTCAATCGTGAATCTATGCTAAGTATAGAAATGGAAAAGATACAGATTGCCTCTGAAACATAGGACGAAAGGGTAGGAAGGGATGTCAACTTGGGAGTCAAAGAATCAAACTCTAATGGGCACAGAAAAGAGATGGATAAGGAAGGACATATGATGAAACTCATTGAAAGATTACAGAAAGATGCCTAGGCTCGCTGAGCTGATAGCCGAAATCTCATGAGGTTCAGGGATCAACAGGGAGAATTCAATTTAAAAATGTTGAAGAACCTGGAAAGAATAGAAAGGAAGTTGGAGAAGAGGAGTGGCTCAAACAAGACAGAGAGTCGCAGGACCCTTGAGAGAAGAAGAAGATCGAGGAGTGGTAGAAGACATCATCGTCGCTCCCCAAAGCATTCCAGTAGAGAGGCACGTAGTAGTTCAAGCCCATTCCCTACCAGAAAACACCGAAGATCTGGAGTGGATGAATTGAAAGGGGAGATGAACAAGATCAAGCCTCCAATGTTTGATGGAGAACATGAGAAGGAGGAAGATGCCGAAACATGGTTGCTTGGCATGAGGAAATATTTCCAACTGCACAATTAGTCCTCTCATGCAGAAGGAAGAATTGTGATGTATCAATTGAAGGGAAAAGCATCCATGTGGTGGAATCAGTTTGTGCAGGTGCAACACATTAGTGAGAAAGATATCACTTGGAAGGAGTTCAAGAGGTATTTAGAGAAGAAATACCTGACCAAAAGGTACTATGACAAAAAGATGAAGGATTTCTTTGAACTCAAGTTGGGTAGCATGACCATCGATGAATACGAACGAAGGTTTTTGGAACTACTGAAGTATGTTTCGTACATCAAAGATGAGGCTGTCAAGATTCAGGGATATCTGAGTGGACTTCCACCTTCTATTGGTGACAAGATTCGGTATGATGATCCTAAGACTATGGAAGAAACAGTAAGAAGGGAAAAATTCTTATATGAACAACAAAGAGAAATGCCTACTTTTCGGAAGGCTTGGGATGATCAGAAGAAGTTCAGGAAAGAGCAGAGGCAGAAGGGAAACAAGCCTCCCTTTTTCATAAATAGTCCTCAGGGACAACCATCTTTCAGAGAGCCCAGGAAGGCTGAAGTGGCTGAGAAAATGCCCAGACCGCCACTTATGGAGTGTTGGGGTTGTAAAGGGAACCATAGGTATAGGGACTGCCTCCACAAAAAAGATAAAGTGAGAACCGTCCACAATGTTCAGCAAGCTGAAACAATGGAATATATGGGCAGCAGAATGCCAAGGATCTACGCAACCCTAGATAACAAGCAAGCAGAATTTCAATCGCACATGATTGAAGTGGAAGGTATGATCAACAACCGACCATTTATTATTTTAATTGATTCTTGGGCTAGCCATAGTTACGTAGATCTTAGGGTGGTGGAAAGTTTGCATTTATCAAGAATCAAACATGAAAAGTTTTGGTTAGTGCAGTTGGCTACAGGAACCAAGAGGAAGGTCACTGAATTGGTTAAATCCTGTTCGATAGACATGAATGGATTGAGCACGAAGGTTGAATTGAATGTTCCGCCTTTAGGCTCTTATGACTGCGTATTTGGGATGGACTGGTTGGACCAACACCATGCCCTCCTGGACTGTCATAACAAGAGGTTTACATGCCTGGATGAGGAGGGAAATTGGAAAACAGTCCAAGGAATTCCCAGAGCTGTGGTTGTTAGAGAAATCTCAGCCATGTAGCTGAAGAAGTTTTACAGGAAAGGCTATCAATTGTTTATATCTCATGTGGAGGAAGCATCCAGAGATGAATTCTCAAGAATTGGAGACCATGAGGTACTCATAGAGTTCAAGGACGTATTTCAGAGGGTACATGGACTACCTCCGAAGAGAGACATCGATTTTTCTATAAATCGGATGCTTGAAGCAGCTCCGGTGTCGAAAGCTCCTTATAGAATGAGTATGCCCGAGATGAAAGAGTTGCAATTGTAGCTCGAAGAGCTTCTGAAGAAGGGGTACATTCTCCCTAGTGTGTCACCTTGGGGTGCCCCGGTCCTTTTCGTGAAGAAGAAGGATGGGACGTTGAGGTTGTGCATTGATTTCCGACAGTTGAACAAGGTAACTATCAAGAACCAGTATCCTCTGTCGAGGATCGATGATCTTTTTGATCAGCTGAAGGGTGCAAAAATGTTTTCGAATATAGAGCTCATATCAGGATATCACTAGGTAAGAATAAACGATGAGGATATCAGCAAGACCGACTTTAGAACAAGGTATGGTCATTACGAGTTCACAGTGGTGCCGTTTGGACTGTCAAACGCACCTGTTGTTTTTATGTGCTTGATGAATGGTGTATTCAGGAACTATTTAGACAAGTTTGTCATAGTCTTCCTAGATGACATCTTGGTGTATTCCAAGTCAGAGGAAGAGCATGAAAAACACCTGAGGAAGGTGCTACAAGTGTTGAGAGAACACCAGTTGTATGCCAAGTTGAGAAAATGCTCATTTTATCAAAGATAGATCCATTACTTGGGACATATTATTTCAGAAGAAGGGATTGTTGTGGATCCTGAGAAGGTTGAGGCCATCCAAGGATGGTTAGCGCCAACGAATGTGACAGAAGTTAGATACTTTATGGGTTTGGTAGGCTATTATAGAAGGTTTATCGCAGGGTTCTCAAAGATAGCTCACCCTATCACTTCCTTACAAAGGAAGGAGAAAAAGTTTCAGTGGACTGAAAAGTGTGAAGAGAGTTTCCAGCGATTGAAGCAGTTGTTAACCATCGCTCCAATCATGAGAATTGCAAATCCAAATGTGGATTTCATGGTGTGAATAGATGCGTGTAAGGAAGGGTTGGGAGGAGTTCTTAGCCAAGATGGATTTGTAATCTGTTATAAGTCCGGGAAATTGAAAGAGCATGAAAAGAATTATGCCACTCACGATTTGAAGCTGGTAGCAATTGTCCACGCTCTGAGGAAATGGAGACATTACCTCATTGGAAGAAGATTTGAATTGAGAATAGACCACAATGGTCTGAAATATTTGTTTGATCAGCCGACTTTAAATGCTAGACAAAGTAGGTGGCTGGAGTTTCTGTGCGAATACGACTTTTATATCAAGCATATCAAAGGGAAGGAAAACAAGGTGGTTGATGCACTTAGCAGAAAGGTGCATGAATTGCATGCTACAGCTATTAGCATGTACAGGACGGATATTAAGGATAGAATTTTGGAAGCTGCAAGTGTCGATTTGCAGTACAAATACTTGGTAGCAAATCTACAGCAGAGTGAGAGACCGTAGAAAGAAGGAAATTACACCTTGGAAGATGATGGAATACTTCTGTACAAAAATAGAGTGTATATACCCAATGTCCAGGATTTGAAACTGGCAATTCTAAAAGAAATGCATAATGGGACATATGCTGGACACCCTGGATATCAGAAGACTATGGCAGCAGTCAAAAGCCATTACTTTTGGCCAGGTTTGAAGAGGGAGATCATTGAATACATCGCTAGATGTATGGAATGCCAGAAAGTTAAGGCTGAGCATAGGCACCCAAAAGGGTTGCTGCAGCCTTTACCCATTCTGGAATGGAAGTGGGAAGTGGTGACCATGGATTTTATTACAGGATTTCCCAGAATTAGCAAGCAGCATGATTCGATCATGGTTGTGGTGGACAAGCTTACAAAAGCTGCCCATTTTATTCCACAGAAAACCACTCACAAGGTAGCAGATGTTACTGATATCTTCTTAAAAGAAGTGGCAGAATTGCATGGAATTCCTAAGACGATTTTGTCTGATAGGGACCCGAAATTCACCTCGAATTTATGGAAAGGACTGTTCAAAGAATTCAGAACGAATCTGGATTTTAGTACAGCGTATCATCCCAAGTCTGATGGACAGATAGAGAGGGTGGACAGAGTAATAGAAGACATGCTGAGAATGTATGTGATGGAAAAACCATCATGATGGGAAGACTACTTGCATTTGGTAGAATTCGCCTACAATAATGGGTATCATGCATCATTGAAGATGAGCCCCTTTGAAGCACTTTATGGAAGAAAGTGCAACACTCTAGTGAGTTGGGATAATCCAGCTGACAGAGTAGTAGTTGGGCTAGAGTTGCTCAACGAGATGGAAGACCAAATGATAAGAATTAAACAGAATCTGAAAGCTGCCCAGGACAAGTAGAAAAGTTGTGTTGATAAGAACAGAACCCACAGAGAATTCAAAGTGGGTGATCATGTTTTCTTGAAAGTGAAAACTAACAGGAGTTCCTTGAAGCTGGGAAGTTATGCCAAGTTGGAAGCAAGATACTATGGGCCTTTTGAAATCCTGGAAAGGAATGGACCAGTTGCATACATGATTGCATTACCTGCATCTATGATTGTACATAATGTGTTTCATGTTTCACTGCTTAAGAAATATATACTTGATGCTAATCATGTTATCGATTGGAATGTGATTCAGGTGGAACCAGAAGGTGTCCTGCAAGTGCATCTTGTGTGCATATTTGACAGGAAAAGCAAACAACTCCGGAATCGAGCCATAGAGCTTGTAAAGGTCCAGTGAACCTAGTACGGTCCTGAGGACATGACATGGGAGCATGAAAATGTTATGCGAGCAGAGTACCCGCATCTTTTTGAAAATTTTGAAAAGCTTCCAGATGCAATGTAAAGTTGCACTGAGGACAATGCAAAAATAAGGGGA
>JASDQU010204408.1:20569-30851 GCA_032191745.1 Picea mariana
AGTCCTAGTCCATATTTTAAGAAGAAGAAGTGGTAATGATCTAAAAAGTGTATGACTCCATCCACACACATTTTTGGAGAGCCTTGACAAGATCCATCAAAGAAGTCCCAAGGTTTTGTGAAATCAATATGGGCCTCATGGAATACCCTTTGGGATTTAATATTAATATTAATATTAATATCAAAATTGATGCTCAAAATATTTTTTTATTTTTTTTCTAAATACATTTTGGTCGTCGCATATCCGACAACAACTTTTATTGATGCGACGGTTTTTCTATACAAACAACGAAAAGCTGTCGTTGCCTATGCGATGACAATTTCTATCGATGCAACGGTTTTCGTATATAAACAACGAAAAGTTGTCATCGAATAGGCGAAGACAACTTCTATTGATACGCCAGTTTAACTACATAAACAAAAAAAAGTTGTTGTCGAATAGGCGACAACAACTTATATTGATGCATCGGTTTAGCTACATAAACAACAAAAAGTGGTCGTCGAATAGGTGACGACAACTTCTATTGATGCGACAATTTAGCTATATAAACAACGAAAAGTTGTTGCATATGCGACGACAACTTCTATTGATGCGTTGCTTTTGCTATAAAAGTTGTTGTCGCAATTTAGACGAAAAATTGGTTTCACATTGTTTGCCTATATTGTCTCTTTTTCGACATTTGATCAAGTTCGTCGAAAATTCCACGTCACATAAACTTACGTTTCAGAGAATCCAAATTCGTTTCCATATCAACGAAATAACGTCGCAATAGCGTCGAAATAGCCATCGCAAAATGGCCCAAATATGCTAGTGTAATTTTGTAGAGATTGTGTATTTACATCACCTTCCATTTTGTTTGGCCTCTTTTCTATCTCTAATGGGGGTTCTCCTCATTATGGATTCCTCTCTTAGACCATGTCACATAAACACATGATTTATTTCAGCTATACGATGCTTTCTTAACCTCACACATCAAGGGGCATCTATGATCACAACACTTTCATCCATTTGCAACAAAAGTGAATTTTCTGTAATACATCACATATTACTTCCTAATGGAATCCATAAGCTAAAAACCATGGAAGACATGCTAATTAAACAACATATATCAAAATTCAAATTTCAATTTAACCATTTGGGGCGATGTGCCCCTCTACATGAGGTATGCTACTATACACGAAATCATTTGTGAAGTGTACAAATAATGTTGAAGCATACTTTTCACTAATTTTGCATCTCATTCAATGACATGGTCACTTCAGAGGCCTTCTTCGTTTGGGGATTCCCATATCATTTGACCGAACTCATTCTATATGAAGGTCCTTATCTATTCATAGTTTAAATGCAATCACATGGGTTGATATTTGATTACAAGCTCCACTTTCCTAAATGAAATCTATTTCCATCCATTTCAATAACATCAATTTGTGTAATGTTATGTTGTAGTTTTTTCCCCAAGGATTGGAAAAGTCACTACTTCAATCCTTTCTTTGAGCTTCTTTGGTTACACCGCCCAATTTTCCCTCGATTTGATCTTTACATAAGGGGAAATGTTGCACAAATCACTTTAGAATTAGAAATAACTAAAGAGTATATAACCCACCAAAGAGAGAGCATTGTATATCACTTTCCCTACTCCTCAAGGTGAAATACCCATCTTGTTTTCAATTTTACAATTGGTTATAATACAAAACTTTTATTGGTGTACCCCCTCAGTAAAGTTGTTCAAATAGTTTGCATACTATTTAATTAGATTATGGATTAAATGCTTGGAACTTTGAATGTACTAGGAAATAGTAAAATTGATTCTCTTTTTTTCATTGTGTGGAGGTCCATTATCAAGTTGCTTCTTCATTTGAGTCCACCCCTTTTTTCCCTAGTTCAAGTAAAATTTTACATGGGTTTCCTCCAAGGTTTTCCTCTCCTCTCCTCTTTAATTTTCCATTCATTTTATGCATTTGTATGCTCGGGATAGTTTGGATTGAATCAACTGACCCATACACTTTATTTTCTTTTCTTTATTGGATCCAACTTGTTGTTGAGTGCTATTTGGTTTCTTTGTGCACTAAATCACACACAACAATCCCAAATATTCATTGTGTGGTAGGAACGAAACACCAAAGCATCTATTTTTTTTTTTGAAATATGGATTTGACTTGGGAGTGGTCATCTACGCTATTTTGGTCATTGTTCCCATATAAACTTACTTGTAAATCCTTCGTATTAGGATATTTTATCCCATGTGCTATTGATTTTCACACCGCTTGGCACTGAATCAGAGTTGACATCTCATATCATCTCTAGAAAACTAGAGATGAATAATTTTAAACCATCACACATCACAACATAATAAAAGATTTACCTAGAAGGAAGGTTCTTTGATATGTGCCCACACATTGTTTGCAAATCCAAGTTCAAAGGAATAAAGTTGTGATATAAGTAGCTCTCTTGCATGAGATGATGGGCTCATTGGACTAGTTCACCATGTACTATGACAAGTTTCCTACATGCCATTGGCCATCTTAGAACCAAAGTGTCCCGAAGAACCAAAAAATGGAAATGACATCTAGGCGATTATAATGGTGGATATTGATCTCATAGATGAATTATTGGGGTCTCCTCCTTAGGGAAAAGACCCCCGCCTTGATGTGGATTTGGGTCCCAATGTGGCATGCTATGTTAGTTTGCTCTATTAGTTGGGCCTTCTTGTTTTTATTCCTTTCTAGTTTGAACAATGTCACACTTAATGGCTCTCAATTTTTCATATCGCTACGTGGTTGGTTTTTTTATTGGAAAGGTTTTTGTGCTTATCGACTCTAGCTTTTGGTGGTTGGCATGGGGCATTTTTTTGTAAAATGTAAATCTTCTATATATGAATGAAACATGAAGCATTTATAAAGAAAAAAACATTGATGCACAAGCTTCATGAAGGAAAAACATGACATGAGAGGAAAGGAACTTCCTAGAGTGATTTTGAAGTGTGTCAATATAACACGAGGCTATGATTAAACAATAACATGGTTCCCTTTGATTAAAAACCAAAATATAGATATGGAAATTGAAAAAAAAAATGGTTGTTTTCCATTTTTGGATGTCTTGGTCACTAAGAAAGAAGACAATTCAATATCTCATCTAGTTTACCAGAAAAAGACACACACTAATAGATATCTGCACACTAACTCTCACCACCATCCTATGTGTTGTTAGTACTCTTGCAACTTAAATTGTAAAGGTTTCTGATGAAGAACATCTAGGTTAGAAATGGAAGATCTCCTTATTATGTTCAAGAACAATGGTTACCATGAGAACCAAATAAAAAAAATAATTCTCAAGGAACAACAAAGAAGATGACAAAATAATCAAAACATATATTATACACTTGGTCTAAGAATTACTTTACCATATATCAAAGGGACCATTGAAACAATTGCCAAGACATTAAGAAAGAAGAATATATAGGTTTATTTCCCCCTCCTAATACCTTGAGAGAAATACTGGACACTGCTAAAGATTCAATTGATCTTACTCAAAGAAAATAGGTTTATTCTGTTTCATTTTCTTGTGGAAGAATATAGTTGGATGCTCAGTTCAAGTTAGGTTAAAAGAACATTGTGCAAATATTACTCCTAATCATGTACATGGTTAGAACTTGTAGAACATTCATTAAACATTATGCACCATATTCACATTGGGGATACACAAGTAGTAGCCAAGGTTGACCACTTCACAAAACATTGAACAAGAGAGGCTCTAGAATTGAAAAACTCAACAATACATTAAATACATAGATAGATGGAAACTAAGAAATACTTGGAAACCCATCATCCAAAAATTAAATCCATAATTTTGTTATCATTGATGTTGGTTGGATGATTATTTTATTTTATTTTATTTTATTTTTGAACTCATATTAAAAGATGGTTTTGGCCTTTCAATCCAAACAAACATTGACTAATCATTGGGTTGAAATAAAAATAAAAAATGCAATATTTATAACTTATGGCTTTGGTCCTATACCTTTGGCCTCCTCAAAAAAATCATTTTGATGGTAGTGTTTGTTCCCTAGGATCAACCTTACATGAGAGGCTTGAAACATTAGAAATAATAAAAAAGAACATAAGTTCCCATCTTTTAATTAATTAAAAATATAAATATTTGATCAAGTATCACTTGAAGCCTCTAAAACCATATACACAATAGGTAACAATATTGATAAATATAAAGAAACATTATTTTGAGGATTATCCATATAATAGATCCACCAAGTCAAGCTCAAGAACAATGTGACAAGTAAACAAAAACAAGTTTGTCTCAATCACCCAAAGAAAAGTCCACCTTATTCCCAAGTAATAGATAGTCTCAAAAGGGTAAAGGAAAAACAACTACAAGTAAAGGGAAGCATACCTCTCCACACTCCATTTAATCTTTGTACCCATCCCCAAACTAGAGTTCATGATTTCCCACCACTCCAACAACAACTTCCCTCACCACCTCACTATGCCAATCCCACTTTGTCTACATTATTGCACATCACCAACACATGGGAGGATCAGGGGTAGAGCCATCCTCCCATTCTTGATTTATCTTCTCCCACCTCTTCTTATTACAAATAACATAAAATTCATAAGTCAAAAGGGGCCTTTCCAAAATAATTAGTGTAGAACCTCTACAAACTCCCCAACATTGTGTTGCATTGAATATTGTTAGTATTTCATTACTTGTTCTCAATCACACATCATCCTCAATGAGAAACATAGAATGATCCTGTCACATCTTAGGAAAAGTACTTCCAATGAATTAGGAAAAGTACTTCCAATGAATTTGTGACCATCATCCAAGTGAACATGCCTCTCCCTAGCATATCTACCATTGTCACTGATGACTTTCATCTCCACACTCTCAATACTCCCTTTTAAAACTATCCAACACACAAGAGGTGGATACCTCTCTCCTCACCTCCATGATAAACCATAGAGATAGACTCCTCCAACCCTAATTAGCTCATTCTTACATCATTCTATCTATGATAGTCATGCCTATTTGGATCCTTCCATTCCAAGTTCTCAAGATCCCACCCCTCCAAATTGATATTTATGTTTTATTGTATTTGTAAGTTAATAAAGTTGTAATAATTTTCTAATCTTTATTTATTTTTTATATTTTGTACAATGCCACTTATTCAAAATAGTGTCGTAAATCGAGAATTAACATGTATAGGATTAATTGAATAAACAAGAGCTCAATTACCCCCATATATTTAACTTAGTCAAAATTCATGTATTCCTTTCTCATCTCTTGTAATCATTAATATCTATTAGTACAATCATTATTAATCTTTTGAGTGCATTATGAAGGAGTCTTACTCTATTCATACTTGTAGGTGCAATCCACTTTTATGTATATATGTTTCCCTACTTTTTATTCATATCTCTTTGCTTGTCATTTAAGATTCATTCCTAAGATATTTCTTATTGTTATTTTAGTTAATATTTGTATATGCAATAGTAGTGTGTCAATTCACATTTGGGCACATTTTAGGTTGTATCATAGGATGTTTAAGATCTATATGGAAGAAAACGTTCTTGATGTTGTTGTGGGTATAACTTTTTATTGAAGAGTTGGATTAATGTGTTTTTTTATTGTTGTTGTTAGAAATTAGACTTAAAAATGCATTCAATGACTATCCACACAAAATTTTCCAATCACTATCAAGGGGATGCAACCATGAATTTCCTCCTAAAATGAAAAAAAAAACATTATCAATTTGAGTACCATGCCTTCAATGGATCATAAATTTAAGTTGGGGTATCTAATTGAGGTGACCTTTTGTTTTCTTAGAGGTTATACTTAGGAATTTAAATGAGTTGTCTTATAAGGTTTCTCATGAATCAAAGAGAGTTACATGCAAATTTGTTAATCTATTTTCAACCTCAAACCCTTAATATACATGAGAAATAATCACAAGCTTCCTTCCTTGGGGTAAGAAAACTAAGTGTTGTTTATTTTTGTGTGTTGAAAGAAGTTAAAATATTTTAGCATACAAATTATTAACTTGATATTTCCATTATGAAGGGATATATATTGAGTGCAAGTTATCTTTTACTTTTGTATCAAACTATAATGAATTTACTACACAATAAAATATTATAAGGCAACATGCATACAATGTACACCGAATATGTATGTAAAAGTTTTACTATTATGAGTTACACAATAAATTTTTATACATTAAATGAATAACTCCCACATAACCTGCATACACCCAAGTGCAATAATCATAAGCCAATGTATGTAAAAATAAGTTTATTGGCTTTTTATATATACTAGTTCTCATCATTATTTGTGTAGGTCCTTTATCAAGATGACCCACTATTTGTGTATATACATTTGACCCTTTGTCCCCTTATATAATGAGATTGTGTCATTACATACAATATAGAGTACCCTTGTTTGAAGAACATTTTCCTCACAACTTTGTAGTTAAGGCATTTACATATGATGAAACCAAGTCACGAGACTTCTTCATATTTTTTCTCTCTTGTTTCCATTGTGATTATCCATCCATCCATAATTAATTCTTGTTGGTATCAACACTTCATCATTTGATGTTACACATTTTATTTTCCTTTTTTTCATGCATTGTTTTAACTTTGCTAATTTATTGTAGTTGTTGATCCTTATTCCTCGAGTTCTAGCTCCATAAATTCTATCGAATCTTCCGTATTTGTATTTTGACTTGGGTTGTGTGATCCATCAAATTATCATGATTCATCACAGTAGCAAGTGAACCCATGCCTACCTTTTATTCAATAGATATCCATTCTAAAGATTAAGAACTTGAGGATCTTGTTGTGTTTTTTTTTGTCTTTCTTGTATAATTTCTTAGTAACGAGGGTGTCAATATGGTTTAACTTTTGATGGTTCTCCTTCACCTTGTTATGTCAGGATTAAACCTTTTTATAGATTTCCCATTCATTTTTCTTAGTCACGTATTCATCTATGACATTTTCTTCTACCTCAAGTAGATTCCTATTCATATTATTAAAATTGTTAATACGGTATTGATTATGATTACACACCATTTTTATTTTTTCATTTTTCTTTGCCCACTCTTCCTTTGAGTAACCCTTTTTCTTCTTCAATTTTGTTGATTTGTTTTTTTTTCTTTTCTTTTAAGTTCTTGACCTCCTTGTTAAGTGTTTGATTAAGAGATTGTTGTTGGAATACTGAGAGGTGGGGGGTGGGGGCATGAATCAGTATGAATACTTTTTACCACTTTCAATCACAATATATAAACTTCAACTTTATCAACAATATATAATTTATGATTACATTCGATATATCATGAGAATATAACCATAAGAAATTCCATTAAACATTATCACATCAAATACACAATACACCAAAATTTATGTGGAAACCCACAAAATGCATTCTTATATATATCAAGATTACATTAATAGGAAGAATCAACTTCCAAATTCTCTAGCACCAACTGGAAGGARGCTCCAACCCCTATTTATAGGATCCAACCTGAAGGAAGCTACAACTCCCTAAATTCTCCAGCTACAATTTGAAGGAGGTTCCAACCCCCTAGTTTATAGGATCCAACCTGAAGGAAGCTCCAACTCCATGTATTCTCCAGCTCCAAYTGGAAGGAGGATACAACCCATTGATTCATAGGCTCCAACCTGAAGGAAGATCCAACTCCTTTTATTCTCTGGCTCCAACTGGAAGGAGGATACAACCCCCTTTCCTTGTCTCATCTTGCCGCCCTAAAATATAAGTGTAGACTCAACCTATCACTGCCACTGATACTATCACTGTCACTGTCACTCTGTCACATCAACCTATCCCTGCCAATGCCACATCAACTTGTCACTGTCACATCAACCTGCCACTGTCACTCTGTCACATCAAACTGTACCAAATCATGCATCAACCATGTACCAAAACCCGTACCATACCATGTACAAAACCCATACCATACCACACATCAACCATGTACCAAAACCTGTACCATATCATGCATCAACAATGTGTCTCAACATGCATCAACATAATCAAGGAATGCCTCATACATATACCAAAGTATATCTCAAACAATGTTCCCAATATCCAAGATGATCCTCAAACCAAGAGATATTCCATAAACCATGTACCACGAGATGTGCCTCAACCATATACCATATCACTCATGACATGTCTCAATCATGGCATACACCATGTACCATAATATATCATTAATGAAGTGCCTCAAGCATGTGATAACATCACCATGAAATATACCAAAACATATACCAAGATAGCTAAGATATGATTCTAATCAATGTACCATCACATCACCAAGGTGTACCTCAAAGCATATGCCCAAATCTCCAAACCATGCCTCAAGCGTGTATCAAGACAAAACCTTCAAAACACATGTAAAACATACCTTTAATCTTGTAGCAGACCTGATACACAATATTACAGAACTATAGCTCTTCCTCAACCTTAGCAACCTGGTACTATTATCTTCCTCAAAAACTTTTCACAGATCCGTGACTTATACACTATCAACCTGTGGATATCCACACTTTTCTCTTCTGCGACCCGCATACATTTGTGCCTTGCCCACTGTCAACCCATGAATAACCTATCCATGCTTTGTTATACTGTGACCTGCGTACATCCACGTATTTCTAAGATGTGACCCACAAATAACCTCAGAAAGATAGTTCATTCACATCCATACACTTCTCTCCTTTAGACTTTCCCTACCTCAGATATGCTACGAAAAGATAAACCATATCAATTATTCACTTAGAATATATTCAATAGACTTGTGTATGTGAATATATTTATGAGAGACTCATTGATGTGTATTTATACTATTTCAAAGTAACTTCTCTCCTTAACTTTAGGGCTTCTTGTTACAACCAATTTACCCTTTAATTAATGACTTGTAACTATTTAGGGGCTTCTTAATCATTCTTCGGAGCTTCCAACATCAATAGGGCATAACTCCTCAATCGCGAGGAACCACGTGACGTACCACCTACCATTGGAAATGACATGACAATGAATATCCATCTATGAGTTTGTTACATGCATTTACACTATCCTTCATGTGCTTATTCCTTAAACAACTTCAGGCTTCATGACTATACCTCCGTGGCTTCTCAACCACTTAACCACTTATCCATCTTTCCAGGGCTTCTTCTAGGATTTACTAGGGTTCAAATCAATGCTTCTAGAGTTCATCTAGAGTTGATATCGATGACAACTAAGTTTCCAACACTTGCAACTCACATTATTAATCATGTTTTTTGCAAGTTTGTCTTTAGCTCTCTTCAACTCTTCCTTGATTTTTTGCATGTTTTCCTTGACATATTCAACATGAAGAATATCCAATTTTTCTGATTGCATTTCATTTTAACCATCTATTTGTGAAAACCTTTACAAACTCTCACCACATAGAAAATGTGCTTTCCTTAAGACTATGAAACCACCATTGATGAGATTCATGATGAAAACATGTACCTATGAAGGATGAAATTACCCATTTTTTTCTTCACAATATTCAACCATTTGATACGATCAATCCCATATTTGTGGCTACTAAAATTTGGTATTGACATTCATTTTTTCCTCGAAAATATGGGGTCATGTTAAAAGATATTAATTACAATATAATAACTTCACAAGGATTAACCTCAAATTGTCACACAAGTTTTAGCTTGATATTATTCTCTCTTTTCTCACGCCTTTTAAGTTACCTAAACTAGACATTCCAACAAAAAATTACGACAAATTTAAGTTGACATTCTATTTTAAATTTTAATCCCTTCTCTGAGGGCTTCTCTATAAGTTGATCTTGTACTTGTTTTATTTTCATACTTCTGCTCCAACTTCATTTAAATTTAAACATAAATACCTAAAACATATTTTCTTGAATGCCACTAGTCTTGGTCTTGCTCAATTTCAATCATTCTAAAAGGGAATTATGAAATAATTATTGAAACATTTTGGTTTTAACCTTTTTCAGGAGAGTGAGTTTGTATAGACACTATCCATGATTATATCGTGAGAAAAAATTTCTTATAATAAATAAATAATATTTTCATAGAGCAAGATTATTTAAAATAAGAATATGTACAAGGAGAAAAAAAAATCAAAACCCCTTTCTCAACTCTATTGGAATTGAAATAAGATAAAAATAAGAAAAACATATACATTCTTGAAATCTCTACTTAGGAGAACAATGATAGCCTAGAGCTATGTACACAACTATTCTTTC
>JASDQU010204410.1:0-18838 GCA_032191745.1 Picea mariana
CGTAAGGCCATAACTCTCAAACCGTGAGGAGTTATGTGACGTTCCACATACCACCAGAAATGGAATGACATGTAATATCCATATAGAATAGTATTACCTAAAAATATATCAAAACTTATACCTTTATCCATCAAACAAACTTGGGTCCATTACCCAAACCCGGGTTCTCCAACTTCTCATGGCCATAACTCTCTAACCGTGAGGAGTTATGTGATGTTCCACATGTTACCACTCCAACAGTCACTCCCAGACTGCAAATGAGAGTAATATTGGTAACATAAAAATGTAAATGGATTAAAATAGTTTGAATAGGTGGATCAACAAGAGAAGAGTGAAAAGGAGGGCATCAGACTACTGCAAAAACATTCTTTTGGGCATGGAGTCATAACATCCTACATATCAAAGGAAATCAAGCTGCCTACCAAAAAAAAGGCTTATGAAAATATGGATAGAAGAATAGAAGGTAAAAAAAGAGAAGAATATCCACATAACAGAGATTCTTTCTGTAATATAGATTAAAGAGTGTTTGAACAATAATATGTGATTAACAAGCAATTACCACAAATCCTTTGCATCTCATTAATTCATTAACCAAAGGCAGCTTTTGATCTTCAAAATATGTAAATATTACTCAATAAAGATGAAAAGATAAAATGATAACAAAGAACACAAAGTCTGATAAGAAACTCTCATGAATCTCTAATGACAAAAATGTTAATTACAATAGGGCCTTGGGCTTACAATTGAGCAAATAAAATGTTCCTCTAGCTCTCTCCTCTCTTGGATCATGAATCCAAACCTCCTACCCTCTTGTAAAATGAGTATATATCCATATAGGTCCTTGACAGCTCATCCATTCTAACTCCAACCCCTTTCCCAAAATATAAACAACTACAAACAAAAAATGACATGTTTTAACTAATTTCCTGCTTTTCAGGAGGTGAAATTATGAAAACTAGGTTTCCAAATGCCACTTGTAATTCTCAAACCATAACAGTTGTGTAAAATATGAGAACAATTTTTGTATATAAACTCATTATCAAGAAAAACCTATCTCATTTTCTTTAAATTCATCTCCAGCTGGCCGCAACAAGTGTCACAAAAACATGTCTCAAACAGGAAAACATGAAAACTGAAAACATAGGGCTCAAAGATTCTTTCAAATATCCCAATACATGACACCTGTGTGAAAAATGAAAGAGGTTAATGTTCTTAGGTCTGTTATTGAAAATAAACTCCTTTGGAGTTTTAATCATCTTATTTCACTCGGAAATCCTCCTAGAAGTCATCTGGTCAAAAATGTCAGTTCAGTAGTCTTAAAACAAAGTTTCAGCAACACGTTCTGTAGC
Source organism: Picea mariana (assembly GCA_032191745.1). Lineage (NCBI taxonomy): Eukaryota > Viridiplantae > Streptophyta > Pinopsida > Pinales > Pinaceae > Picea > Picea mariana. Next base: position 1,350 of record JASDQU010204410.1, read on the forward strand.
ACCACTTCTATGTCAAATAACTCTCTGACCATAGCACATTTTGAAAAACTGAGAGACATTTGTCTTATTTGGTATGTGGTGAAAAACAACCTCCTCTAGGTTTTAAAAATTCCTTCCCATTTGTTCATAGAACAAGTTTTAAGTTTGTTGCTCAGAACTGGCAAAACCGTCTTTGCACAATTTGGTCTCTATCAAACATTCGGTAGCGAATTTAGGTAGCGCCATCCTGGTGTGTCTCTGTGTAGAATTCGGTTTCTGCTAGAATTTCGGTAGCAAATTTTGGTAGTGCCATTTTGTATAATTCGCAACACTTTCACTTGAATATGTGTAGAGTGGGTAGCAACCTCGGGTATTAGCAATGCCATTTTGAAATAACTCTACAAATTCGGTAGCGCACCTCCTCTGTTTTAGGAAAGTACCCATTCACATAATCTTGCTCTTTAATGTGTGCATGGAGCTGGGCTCTGGTATATGCATTAGATTTGGTAGATAGGATAGGTTTGACTTAGGACACTTGAGCACACACCACGTTTGGCCAAAGCGATTAATGGGAAATTGTCAAGGCTCGATGATGAATTGGGTGGCTATGACCATAGGCAAAGGAAAAAAGGAATTTGGAAAATCTAACACAAAAATTTATGAAGGCTCTTAAAACTTTGATGGTGCATTTTTTAGTGTTAACATTGGCTCGAACTGGGATGGAGGCCTCCCTGTGAGGCTTCCAAGAACTTTAGCAGTTCTAGTTGCCTTATCTATTGGGATATGGAGTCATCTGGCTTGTGCAACCACTCCTCTAAAAACCTATAGCTTGCTATGATTATTCAACAAACCAACAACTGAAAGAATATACTTGCTCATAGAGAGAGATTATTCTCCTACTCCTACCCTAACCAGATCTGCAATTTGGTTAAGTAAAGGTTGACTTCCATAATAGCCATCCAAGCAAATTTAATACTCAAATAATTTCATCTTTCTCATTGATCAACAGATGATGTTTGAAATGTAACAATAGTGATAAGAACTTATTCAAGAAACCATACTCACCCGGAAATGCTGATGAGTTTAAGAAATCTGAAATCTTCAAGTTCTCTGAAATGTATGATTCCATGAAGGTTGCCATCGGGTCTTTGAAACCAAGATCATAATCATGTTGGTCCATGGGAAACACTTTCTCAACCATGATTGCTTCTCTGCCAGAAGACTAATTACTTTCTTGTTCTCTTAAGAGCAACTTGTGGTCATAAAAAATGGCAGTCTTTTCCTCTTCAAAATCATGATCATAAGATGATGATAGAGCAGTGTTTAAATCACAAGGATAATGATTAGTTAGAAACATGTAGTTGCCTATACAATTATCGGTTACCACAGGCTTAGCCTTATTTGCAAATTGATCATAAAATTTAGACTCATACTTGTCTTTAGAATACTTTGCAAATGTTTAAGAATTCATATTTAAATATGAAATGAGCTCACATGCTTGCTGTTGTTCCAAAACTGGTTCACATTCATTACCTTCCTACTCAAATTCTGAAACACATTAACATCTTGTTTGCTCATGTGCATGCAGATTTTCAAAGTCGACCTGCTCTCGGATCCTCCTGGAAGAACAGATGTTTTCCTCCACTCCTTGAGCATATTCAAACAATCTCCTTAAGGATGAAGACTTCCTTTCTAATAGGAGAAGGGCAAGTTCAGAATGCAAACCCATAACATAATATATCATGGCAGCAGTCTCTGTGGCCTGGATCTCCAAAGGCATATCATGATAAATGCCATAGAATCTTCTATTAAAAACAAACAAAGCTTCATCATGCTCTCTCTTCAAAGCACAAAAATCAACAAGGTATGAATCTAATGATTTTTTCTCGCCCCAATACTTCAAAAAAACATTAGAGAAGTCGATCCAAGAGTTAGTAGAATCATCTCTCAGACCCTTAAACCATATAGCAACATCTATGATCAAAGACTTAGAGAATAATCTCATGATCACATCTTCATGAACAATCTCAAACCGATCAATAAAATCCTCAAAGGATTCCAAGTGCCTCTTAGCTGAAACTTGATTCTCTCTCCAGAAAACTGGGGAAGATATTCAAAGCAGACAAGAGGATAAGGATGAAGGAGATAGGGCAGCCTTAAAGGCTTGAACATCTTCATCTTGATTTTAATTTGAAAGGCAGTGGGATGATTATGAAAGTTAATAGGTTGATGACAAGGTTCATCAATAATGAAAAAAGGTATTGATCTTTGGATAGGTTTGGAATCAGTTCTGACCTCTATAAGGTTACATGACTGATCAGATTCATGAGGAATTTGAATGTAATGATCATCTTTATGAATGGTATGAGGTAAAGCTACTGAATCTACATATATAATATATGCAGTATGCAGATCTTCTTCTTCTAGAGATGGATATATACAAGAAGGATGATGATATTCTGAATATACAAAACATAAAATGATTCTCTTTACATGTGAAGGGAACAGAATGAAAGAGTTGATAAAGAACAACAACAGTTCATGAAGCAGGCTAATGAACTGATAGTTGGATTTAGAATTCATCCTCTTCATCTTCTGTCAACCAGATCCTCCCCAATGGAGTCTTTAATCTTGGAGTTGCTAGGAATATTTCTACAGTCAATTCAGTTTCCTTCCTTTGTCTTCCATCAAAAGTTGGATCAATGTCTTTTTCCTAGGGTTCACTTCCTTTCCTCGGAAATGACGCCAATTATGTTATCACTCCAAGAGTCACTCCCAGACTGCAAATGAGAGTAATATTGGTAACATAGAAATGTAAATTGATTAAAATATAAATGTAAATGGATTAAAATAGTTTTAATAGGTGGATTAACAAGAGAAGAGTAAAAAGGAGAGCATCAGACTGTTGCAAATACATTCTATTGGGCATGGATTCATAACATCCTATAGATCAAAGGAAATCAAGTGGCCTACCAGAAAAAGGGCTTATGCAAAGATGGATAGAATAATAGAAGGTTAAAAAAGAGAAGAATATCCACATAAAATAGATCCTTTCTGTAATATGGATTAAAGAGTGCTTGAACAATAATCTGTGGTTAACAAGCAATTACCACAAATCCTTTGCACCTCATGAATTCATGAATCAAAGGCATCTTTTGATCTTCAAAATCTGTAAATATTACTCAATAAAGATGAAAATATAAAATGATAACAAAGAACAAAAATTATGATAAGCAACTGTCATGAATCTCTAATAACAAAAATGGTAATTGCAACAGGCCCTCGGGATTACAATTGAGCAAATAAATTGTTCCTCTGGTTCTCTCCTCTCTTGGATCATGAATAAAACCCTCCTACCCTATTGTACAATGAATATATAGACATATATGTCCTTTCCATCTCACCCATTCGAACTCCAACCCCTTTCCCAAAATAGAAACAACTACAAACATAAAATGACACGTTTTAACTAATTTCCTACTTTTCAGGAGGCGAAATTATGAAAACTAGGCTTCCAAACGCCACTTGTAATTCTCAAAAAGTAACAGTTGTGTAAAATATGAGAACCGTTTTTGTATATAAAATCATTATGAACAAAAACCTCTCTTAGTTTCTTTAAATTCATCTCCATCTGGCCGCAACAAGTGTCACAAAAACATGTCTCAAACAGGAAAACACGAAAACTCAAAACATAGGGCTCAAAGATTCTTTCGAATATTCCAATACATGACACTTGTGTGAAAAATGAAAGAGGTTAATGTTCTTGGGTATATGTTTGACAATAACCTCCTTTGTATTTTTAAAATTCATCTTATTTCACCCAGAAATCCTCCTGGAAGTCAATTGGTAAAAAATGCCAGTTCAACAGTCTTAAAACAAAGTTTCAGCAGCACGTTCTGTAACTTCTATGTCAAATAACTCTCTAACCATAGAAAATTTTGAAAAAATGAGAAAGGTTTTTTTTATTTGATATGTGATGAAAAAAAACCTCCTTCAGTTTTCAAAAATTCCTTCCCATTTGTTCATAGTACAAGTTTTAAGTTTGTCACTCAAAACTGGCAAAAACGTCTTTGCACAATTTGGTCTCTGTAAAAAATTTGGTAGTGAATTTAGGTAGCGCCATCCTAGTGTGTCTCTATGTAGAATTCAGTTTCTTCCAGAATTTCAGTGTGAATTTTGGTAACAACACTTTCACTTGAATATGTTCAGAGTGGGTAGCAACCTCGGGTATTAGTAGCGCCATGTTGAAATAACTCTACAAATTCGGTAGCACACCTCCTCTATTTTAGGAAAGTACCCATTCGCATAATCTTTCTCTTTAATGTTTGCATGGAGTTGGGATTTGGTATATGAATTAGATTTGGTATATATGATAGCTTTGACTTAAGAAACTTGAATACACACCACCTTTGGCCAAAGCGATTAATGGGAAATTGTCAAGGCTCGATGATGAATTGGGAGGCTATGACCGTAGGCAAAGGACCAAAGGAATTTGGCAAATCTAATACAAAAATTTATGAAGGCTCTTAAAAATTTGATGGTTCATTTTTTAGTGTTAACACCACATACCACCAGAAATGGAATGACAAACACTATCCATCTAGGATAGTTTCACTGAAAAATCCATTGACCTTCATCTCATTATTCCACAAATAAGCATGGGTTCTCTAACCATACTTCTAGGATAACTCAATCCACAAAGCATATTCCTGTGAGGGATTTCACCATAAGGGGACCACTCTGGAGTTCATCTATTTGTACTTATTATCAACCATGACAAGACAATAATTAGTCATCTTTACATCAAACAAACTTGGGTCCATTACCCAAACCTTTGTGCTACTGGAATTCACTACCGTACTTTCTCCAAGGGTTGACATCAATCACTAAGGGTTGACATCAATCTACAATATCACTCTCCAATAGTTGACATCAATGACAACCAACGATCCATACCAACTATCCATCAACCTAAGCCAATTTTTTGACAATATGGACTGGATTGCATGAGTCTGATGTATTGCTGAGCCAAACTTTGTTTCATATTTTAAAGAGATGTCATGTATGGTTGTTGAAGAAAATAATTTCTAATCAATAATGCATACATGAATGATGTTTTTCAGTAGATGTAGCCATGTTCAGGGTAACATAGGAAGAGGAAATTGGAACAAGTTCCCTAGAAGGCCAAGGTTTTCTATACATTTTGATGCAGACTCACAAGAGTTGAGCCATCCAACTGGATTTTTTAACTGGATTGGACAAGGGGTGGTCCAACCTAGGCCAGAAAGGCCTCCCTTCCAATCCCCACATCTCCCTGGTATCCCATTACCCCCTCATGTCTCATTACAACCTGAATTCCCTGAAAACGATGGATGGTAAGAGATTGTCCACCTGACGGTCTCCCAACATCATGGTTGGCATAACTTGTCTCTACCTGCTCCTCCACCTGTTAATCAAATTGTCCAAGCTTCCCCTGCCCACTCACTAGTACAGTCTTCCCATGCAAGCAAAAGGTTGAAAACCGAGGCCCACCATGCTCCTGATAAAGAAAAAGTTGTTTCTGCCCCCTCCTCTCCCTCAAATGACTCTGCCAAATCCGTGTCCTCCCGCGTGCATTTGAGAGATGATTGATCTCATGTTATCAGTGAGATTAGGCCTAAAGGCTCCACATAGCCCAAGGCAAATTCAAAGAAATCAAAGGGTGACATCAATAACAAGGGGAAGATTGCCTCCCAGGGTGACAAATATGGGTTTTAAGTGTTTTTATTTATTGATCGTTGAGAACAGTTGACTTATGAAATTTTGGACAACGCACTATTTTTTGGATATATGGATATAATTTCAATTATCATTGATATTAATTGTCAAATTATGAGAGTGATGATGGGAGCCATAAGGAGGGATGTGTTTGATTGAATAACTAGTTGTGTTATTCTTGTTAAAGAACGAAAGGGAGTCACAAGGGATCCCACCTGCTAGTTATTATTTATTAAAACCCTTATTATGATTTTATTACTTTTCCCCTTAACTAAAAAGTTGGTTGAGTTTTAATTAACTTAACAAAAGAGGTAGTTTAACTACTTCAACTAATCATGATTGCTTAAAGGCAAAAGGAAAAGGAGGAACAAGAGGAGAATAGAAGGAGAAGCATACTAAGGGTCCTATTGTAGATAGCAAGATTCAGGGCTGAATTACATCATTCAGACACTTGTTTTTTAGAGGTGTTTGTTGATCTATCTTTGATAGTCTGTATAGACTTGTTTGTTTGTGAATTAAATTCCATCACTGATAAAGGCTATTGTGTAGATTCGAGTGGGCATGAGAAATATGTGGTAATTTGACACAACTTTTAAAGTTCAATTTTTTTCCTTTTGTCGGAAGTCCTTTTGTATGGCTTTCATTGGGGACATCTAAGTTTGATTTTGGTCTGAATTCCTCAGGGAATTTTGTAAAGGGACCGAGTTTTTGATAAATTGTAATGGAATAAACAATTTCTTTATGTCTCATCTGTGTTGATTATTGACTTGGTGTTTTCACTTCTGTCTCTACATTTATTTATGCATTTGTTATATTTAGAAAATTACATAAATATTGAATTTTTCAACAAACTTTCATTTATAAAAAAATCAACCTAAGCACTTGTAACCAATACTTGTGGATTAGGAAACAATTTTTGATGGATATAAACATAGGGTGATATTCCCGTCTATCTTGCTTTATCCAAGTAAGATGCAAAAATGCTTGAGTAAGATCATTTCATATCTTTTCCTCAACATTTATTTGGCGACCATACTGGGGAGATCTTCAATATCTCTCTGGTTGATTTTTTATGCTTGATTATCATTGAATACATATTATTTTCTGATATTGATTCTTTGATTGTTTTATTTCTTAATGACTGTACCTATTGCAAGGCAGCCCAATATTGAGCCTGGTCTTCAAGATCAGACCAACATTGCTTTAAATTTGTTTAACACCATTTTAGACACTGCTAATACTCGGGCTGAGCTTAATCATTCATGGGAAGGAACTGAACAAGACACAAGTTCCCAAGAACATTGGGAAGCCAGACATAGATAGCCTAGAAATCAGCCATAACCTTCTTTTTCCTTCAAACTTTGACCTTCTTTTCATGTCCTTAGATGATCCATATTATTTTCGGCACGAAATGAGAGTGGAGATATAATAAAGAGATGCAGAGAGATATCGCAGATATTCAATAATATACATAAATGTATCAGAGATGCAACCATAAACATAGATATACAGTAATAAACGATTTCTATTAATGAAAGAAATGCATAGAGACTGTAAAAATACAGAGTGAAAGACTCGCTAGAATGGTGGCAGCTTATCTCTGAGAAGATATGTGACGGCTACTCGCATTCGCAAGAAGATGATTACAATGAGGCTATCAAGGCCTTTTTATAATAAACAAGAATGCCAAAAACCCTAGACATCCAAAAACCTAACCCTAGGAGATGAAGCGCCAAAAGTCATGTGGGCCCTATTTGGGTAAGTTAGTACATCAACTTCCCGGGGTCGTAACTTTTGCATACGATCTCCGTTTTAGGTGTATGATAGCCCGTTAGAAAGGTATCATCAAGGAGATTCATTTTAGCCGCAATATCAAAGGAAATTTCATATTGCAAAACTTTTTTCCAAAAAAACATTATTTAGGGCCTCAAAATGGCCTCAGAAGTTAAAAACTGCTAAAAATAGTAAATTTCCAAAATTTCCAAAAAATTGTTTTGAGCCAGTCGGAAAAGGTGGGTGGCCACTGATATCCACCTGAATCTCTGAGAAGAGATGTGATGGTTGTGCACATTCACAAGAAGATGATTACAAAGAGGCTCTGAAGGCAATTTTAAAATAAACAAGAATGCCAAAAACCCTAGACATCCAAAAACCTAACCCTAGGAGATGAAGCGCCAAAAGTCATGTGGGCCCCGTTTGGGTAAGTTAGTATATCAACTTCCCAGGGTCGTAACTTTTGCATACGATCTCCATTTTAGGCATATGATAGCCCATTGGAAAGGTATCTTAGAGGAGATTCATTTGAGCCACAATATGGAAGGAACTTGAATATTGCAAAACTTTTTTCCCAAAAAACATCATTTAGGGCCTCAAAATGGCCCCGGAAGTTAAAAACTGCTAAAAATAGTAAATTGCCAAAATTGCCAGAAAACTATTTTGAACTAGTCGAAAAAGGTGGGTGGCCACCAATATCCACCTGGATCATTAGAGCCTCATGTTTCTAGGAGAATAAGAGGCTTATCACCTGAAATTAATCCTATTGCTGAAATAGGAAGAAGGAACATTGTGTTATCAAACCAACAAAGTGCTCTACGAAGAACCTTGTCTGATTCATCCAGTTCGTCTTTCTCTCCCTTACCTATCATCCACAAGATGGAATCTAGTGGTGGATCTAGTGGCACTGGAAGTGCTTCCTCCTCTCAGTCTTCAGCTACGTCAGTGATTGGTAGCTTATATAGTCACCAAGTCCATGTCCAATCTACCACGAACCCCACCAAAGTCATTAAAAAGTATGGGGTTTTTCAATTTGAAGAAGATGCTACAACCACATTGTGACATGTTTCCTCTCCTCTTAACCTAGCACCTGCTACTTGTCCACTTCCTAAATTCAAAGAGCATCTTCCTATATTTTCAGGGAATACCACTATCACTACAAATGAACACTTGGTGGCATTTTCTAATGCCTGTCACAACATAGTATCCAATGACAATGATACTTGCATGCACTTATTTGTCAACTCCCTGGAGGGAAAGGCCGTGGCCAATTTCTTTGACCTAACTCCTAAGATTTTGTCTACTTGGAAGGAGTTAGTCTATTGGTTCAAATCCACCTACGAGAAATCTAAAATCCCAACTGAGCAGTTACAGGAGTACAATAAAATCACTTATAAGGATGGTGAAACCATCAAGTCCTTCAACTTGTGTTTCACCAAGTTATACAATCAAATCCATGAACTCATTCGACCTCATAACCAAGCCACTTTCATGAATTATTATAATGCATTACCTTCCCCCTACCGTCATAGGCTTGATGAAAAGGCCATCAATAACCTCGGTTCCACTTTGCATACTTGTTCAGAGTATGAAGAACAACTTGAAAGAACAGGTCTTCCTCGGGGAGAATCATTTAAACAGACAAACATGTCCACCCTATTACAACTTATACAAGACATGAATAATCATATGAGTGAAAGGTAAATGTCTCCCCTCTCACCCCTGGAGCTTCATCATCTTTTGCACCCCCCTTTAGAAATCCAAATGAAAACAATTTTTAGCCTAAATTTATCATGCCTCATAGTTGGTGTAACTTTTGCGAGGAACACCACGAGGAAACCACATGTGAGGTAAAGAAGAGTTCCAAAAATAAGATCTTTGGAAAAATACCAGAAACTACCATGGTTGTCCTAAATTTTGCAAAGCTAGAAGATGTCATGATCATCAATACTACAAACAAAGCATACGCTCCCAAAGACAAATATAATCCTCTCTGCAATTCTTCTAGCCCGAGCTCATCCTCACTAGCTACTACTTTTTAGGATCCTAAGGTTCTTGACAGTCAAGGAACTACCTCCCCTCTCCCCTCTTCCAAATTTAATATTCTAAATCAGTTGGCCAACATCAAAGAAGACGCCACCCTTCTGGACATGGTTGTCATCCCTGAACAATAGAGGCATCTAAAACAATTCAATGAAGGAAAATATTTTGTTGTAGCCAACCTCTATGAAGAGGATTCCTCTGTAAATAAAGTAGGTGTACATAACTTTAGATACCCTATAAAAAATCCCCCCTTTTATATTTGTGTAAAGATTATGGATAAGATCGCCCATTGTTGTCTCATTGATGGCGGTTCGGGCCCAAGTGTAATGTCGAATATTATTATGGAAGAGATATGCTTGTCTTGTACAAATGAAAATGCCAGAAGCATGCTCTCTTATAATAGTCTACAACAAATGACCATAGGTTAAATCAAAGACGTCGCCTTAGTTTTGTGTGCACAACTTGAAATAAGGACAACCCTTAATATTCAGTTAATTGATATTCAAGTAAGCAATTCCATAATCATCTTAGGAAGAGGTTGGCAAGATTTGACAGGTGGATACCTCTCACTTGACGGGACACACTTATCCATTCCTCAAAATGGTAAAAACATCATAGTCCTTAGAGAGGGAAGGATTTCACCTTACATAGAAAGTGTTTCGCAACCTAATGTGAATTATATCGAAGAGGACCTAGGGGTGTATTCCATATTTGCAGAGGACAATAACATTCCCTTGGAACAAATAAACTTAGACGACGGTATGTGGCACATACACTTTGATGGTTCATTCTCTAATGAAGGAAATAGAGATGGAATTATCTTGTACTCTCATGTGGGGAAGATTCATAACTTTTCTTATAGGTTGGAGTTTGCTTGCACAAACAATGTCATTGAATTCAAATCTTTATTATTAGGAATTGAAAATGCCTATAATCTGGGTTGTGGTCACCTTGCATCTTTTGGGGATTTCGAGTTTGTTGTGAAACTTGTATGTAATATATATTCTCCTAGCAACAGGTTGATGAAATGATACACCCAAACTATTTGGTCACTTATCTCGAACCTTCTATATTTCAACATTACTCATGTTAAGAGGGAATTGAACTCAATGGTTGATCAATTAGCTGTTTTTGCAGCCTCTCCTAATCGACAACTTTTTCCACACAGACCTGATTTTACTTTTCAATCTCTATATTGTCAACATATCCCTGAAAATATAGAATCATGGCAGGTCTTCCTGTAACATCCTCGACCACCCACCAGGCCAAGAAACACTACCAACACAACCTTAAATTTCCCAAGACTTCTCTTATACCAAATTGATACCAATTTGTAGCACATCTAGCCATAACCAGTTGGGCTATGCCACACAGAGATTCATGAGGAAACATCATACACATCCAGGTCACCTAGGCCCAGGACATGCTACCTCATAGAAATGACATTTATCATATGCATATAAATATAAACATAAACAGGTCAACATATTATTTTCATACATAGATTAATGCGAAAATAACAGTAAAAACATACATGCAGTAATCACAGTCAGAACCAATAAAATAACAACATATACGACATTACTCATTAATTATAACACATGTACATATACACAACATGTAAATGAACATAAAAGTGGTACTTATCTTTAATAGGAGACCACCATCTACGTGCATACCTTCCACGAACCTCGTAGCTATAGACCACACTGCTCATCATTCTTAGCTGTGGGTCACCCCCAAGCTGGGACTAAGCTCCACCCAGGGTAAGGGAATCCTAGACTAGGCTGAGTTTACAGGAAACTACACAATGCAATTAGAAGTATTCTCTCCAGGAGCCTTCTTATGCCCAATACTCATGGAATCTCATTCCCCACATGCATGTTCCACCCGGGAGTATACACCTTCACTGTCACACAGTCCATCGGTTGCTTCACCTCCCTCTTTGGGTCTCGGCAACAAGATGGATCAAGAATTCTCAGAGATCTATAGCTAGTATTGGACTCTCTCTGGGAGAAAACCACTTCCCAGCAAACTCTCTCACCTGGAGAGAGATGCTCACAAGCCTAACACCTGCCTCTTCAACCACGTGCCTGACAACCTACTTCTTTAACTGGTCTTCGACTCAATTCCCACAAGGTGAGGACAACAACCATTGGTCAATACAACTCGGGAAAATAGAAGGCAGCAAGCCACACTCAGTCCAGGGAACTGCATGGCTGCAACAACCAACCATTCTAACACAACACAGCTCATACATTTACAAGGTGCTCGGACTTCATAGGAGACACAACTCAGTTCATGAGTTTGCCACTGGCTTTAGGGTGCATGACAAGGAATCAATGCAGAGGTCAATCATAGAGGTTTCAGGTTCAGACTCCCGGATGGAAGAATGGACAGAACAAACCACCTTCCCATGAGGGTTTCCTTCATTGTGTGAGGATATGCAAATGTAGACACAGAGGCAAAATGGGTTCATACACCCCAGATCCCTGTGAACTCAGGTGGAGGATGACATAATGGAAAGTGAACCCAACAATGTTGGATTTCCCAACTATAACTGCATGCGCCCAGGTTGACACCTGTCTTCTTGCAGTCGCATGCACTCCACTTAGCATACGTTCCTTTTCCAAGAACTTAGGACAACATTTGGTCAATTTTTCCACCTTATCCTTTTAGGAAATAATAATAAATTATTATCCCCTTCAGAGGTAAGCCCCCTCGCTTAGACCCTAGGCCCACACACTTATCCTCCTCCCTTACCCAACCTTGTGGAATCTTAGTCCCCCATCACTCTTTCTTTGTGGTCGGTCTACATGAAGCAGTGTTTTTATTTGATTAATGATCTGCATAATTACATATACAAAATCAGGCTCCTAGCCTTTAACACCTAGGCTCTCCGACCTAATAAACACATAAGCCCACCAAATTTTCAACACTCGTCTCACTAGCCTACAAAACATGATTACAATTCATAGTATAACTGGGGCACGTCCTTGGGGTATTACAATCCCCTCCCCTTATTTTTGCACCGTCCTAACTGTAACTCTTTACACAACATCAGCAAGATTTCCAAAATCTTCAAAAAGATGCAGGTATTATGCCCACATAGCATATTCATGCTTCCATGACACATCCTTAGGACCATACCCATTCCACTGGACCTTTACAAGCCCTATGGATCGATTCTGGAGTTATTTGATCTTTTGGTTCCAATATGCGCACATGATGCACTTGCAAGATGCCTTCTTGCTCTACCTGAATCACATTCCAATCAATAACATGATTAGCATCAGGTATAAATTTCTTAAGCAATGAAACATGAAACAAATTATGTATAGTCATGGGTGTAGTTAATGCAATAATATATGAAATGTATATATATGTATATAAAGGCAATTCTAATAGCATTATAACCTTTATAAAAGATACACAACTTACAATAAATAAAGAATTGTACTTATCTTTTGATTGAGAAGACTTCCATATCAACATGGTCTAGGCCAAGGTACCAAACCTCAACAACACTCCAACCATCCAAACCTCAGTAGGACTCCAACCAATGGTCTCTCATTCTGCACATGCATGTCCCACCCCAGGAGTGTACACCTTCATTGTCACATAGTCCATCGGCTGCTACACCTATCTTTCCTTGGGATTCAACAACAGGTCGGGTTGGAAGTCTCAGAGCACTCTGGCTTGAGGAGTTCCAACTTCTCTCAGAGGTATCCAATTAGCATCTTCTGGAGCTACTCTTTGTATTCAACATTCTAACTTTTATCAACATCATCTCATCTGCATCACCCACATGCAATTATCATGAGAAAACATAAAAGAATTAGTTTAGGAACTCCAACTTAGTTCAAAAAGGAATTCAATTTTTCCCCCAAAACATGAAATTCCATTTCATAATTCTTCTTGGTTGTTGCCATATTAAGATTGCAACCTTCCTTGTGGTTTTCCACAAGCACCAAAATGCATACCATTTTTCCTGCAGGGCTTCATCTTGCACACTGCCAACAATTGTTAGTATTTGTTGTACATCATAATTGAATTGAAATATGTACAAAATCTTATGCAATGATCTTAGAATTTCCTGCACCTAGCAATTCAATCACAATCACCCAACATTTTAATGAAATGGAATGACTCATCATTCTATGCATATGCATGTTCACAGTAATATCTGTAAGTTCATTACTTCCTTTTTCTGAACCAGAAAATTTCCTGTAATCAATGCTCATGTGACTACTTGACTTGCAACTTTATTGTTGCAATGTCTAGCAACTCCTGAAATGTCCTCAACTTCATGAGTTCACAAAATTTAAATTGTTAGTAATAATTATTTCCATACAATAATATATATATTCATGTACTTACAAAACATATTCAACCATTGCATCTAGTATACAATTCTATCACTGACTATGCATGAGTGAAATTCTCCATGCATACTTATTCAGTGCACCTTTCATTGAATTACATAATTCTCTTTATCTCAGTCATGTATCTCACCATCCATGAGTTGGAATTCTGGCCAATGTGATGACACATTCTCCACAGACTTCCTATTGTCTTCCCAATTAATTGGATGTCTTCCTTTTTGACCCGAACACTACACCAAGAATATAATTTTGTGGTGTTCATTAGTGTTAGCAAAAAGGTTGCAGTCCAAGTTTTATTTAAAGGTAGGAAGATTTTAGTACCTGTGTGGCTCATAACATTTCCATATCCATACTTTGCCATATCTAACCATGTCCTAGTCTCATACATGACTAGCTTACTGGCATTCATTCCTATAACAAGTTCTTATCTTTTAATTCTTTGGCTATTACCCCATAACCAAATTAACATGACATTCTACTATGTCAGTGTGTTCATTCAGAAGATAAAAATATTTTAATTAATATAGGCCTCCATCCTTTACCACATCCAGTGGTATGCACTCAATAATATAATCATGTGATTTTATAAAATAACTCTGGCTGAGGAAATTCTTACCTAAATTTCCTTTCAACAATTATGCAAAAAGAGTAATAAAAAATCATACCTGCATGAATGCCATTAATAAATTTTATACTACCTGAATGTCTGATGGCAGTAGAAGTGACACAACCCCCCTACCTCCGCAAAGGTCTGCTTACCTCTTAGTCTCGGATCTTCACAACACTGAGCTAGATTAGCTCTTTCGGGTCCCTGCTGGAACCTCCATGAAATAAATCCACAGGTCCTTATGTGAAACTCTGCCTACGCGAAAAAGCACCAGGAGCAAGATTACTCCCCGTGACCATTGGCTATGACAATGCACCTAACCAAAAGTTTCTTTGTGACTTTGCATGTCGGGAAATCGCGTGTGATCCAACCCCGACTCTCTGACTCTCGAACTCTCGAACTAGAGCCTAGTGCGTGCTATCTCCTTTCCTTTGGTCCCACTGATGTGACCTTTGGCTATGACCTGGGGCCAAGCTTCCGAGCACTTCATGACTTTGCGTCTCACGAGGTTTTCTTGCTTGTCCTTCCAAAACCCAAACTAGTGAGTTTCGCTCGCTAGATCAACGGTCCATAATCCCTGCGATCCAACGGTCCTGATCTCCTTTGCGAATCAAAACTTCGCGTTTCACGAATCGAAACTTCACGTTTTGTGAATCGAAACTTTGCATTTCGTGAATCGAAACTTCGCATTTTGAGAATCCAAACTTTGCGTTTCATGAAGTTAGACAATGGCTTCCTCCCTTCTCCCAATTCCCAAACTTGCAAGTTCTTCGGGACCAGATCTACGGTCCAGATCCCTCCTTCGATCAAAGGCTATGATCCTTTTGTGAACTCATACTTCACGAGTTCTCACAACTCCTACCTCTGAATTTTTGAGTTGCGAGTCAGTGAAATGTTGATCTCTCGCCACATGTCCCTTCTCGATGGATGGCTAGGATTGTTGCGGCTCCCAGCTCCTCGATTATTTACCTCTACTCCTTGTTGATCTTCCAAGGTCCGAATCCTCAAACTCCTAGATCTATTGCCACCTGTCAACTCTGACGATGGACGATTTTGATGATTTTGGAACTTCGGGACTTTGCAAAGTTCACTCTCCTGTGCAAATCCAAAAGGTTAAGGTGCGTTCACTTACCTGGATCCAATGGTTGTTGGTCCACGCACTCAGAGCCTACTGTCCATATCTGATATTCTTCCATGCGCTCTTCTGAGTATCTGGACGTATATTCTATGGTCCATATCTCTTCCTCTGTAGTTGATCTGACAACAATTGTCTCTCCTCCTCCTGAGCTTTGGCATTCTTCCCATACTTGGAAGATTTCCAACGTTTCGAAGGTATCAGCCTTCGATTGTCCTCCTGTGAGCCCTGTGACTTTGGGTCTCGACTTCTGCCTTCCTTTCCAAGCTTTTGTCAATGAAACTTGACCTTGGCCCTACGCACACATGCTCTCTATGTAAAAACTTGCACTACTCCTCCTGAGCTTTCAGCTTGCTCAGTCTCTAAAGGACTTGGTCCTTCTGTTTCCTTTCAAAGGAAAACTTTGTGCCCTCCTGACAACCTTCTTCTCAAAGAACACCTTACTGAGCGTTTTCTACAGAGTGTTCAACAAATTTCTGAGTATCTTCCTCTTATACTCTTCTCCCTGAACTCGACAAAGAGTTCTCTCTATGCACACTTGCACTCACATGATGTCTGCCTGGAAGATACCTATAGAGTTCTCAGTCACTCTATCTCTCTCTGAAAACACGGAGTTCTTCCTCTGCACTCCTTGCACTTATGTCGATGAAGGTTCAATGATATCTCTCCTGAGCTTCTCTGATGTTAACTTACCTCTGTCAATGCACTCCTTACACTCAAAAACTCAAATAAGAGAAACAATTGAAACGTATTCAATACTTCACTAGTTTACGCATTCAAACTAATTACTCCAAACATTCCCATGTCACCTTTGTTGACATCATTACATCACATCACTTACGTTTTCCAATTGCGGGGGAACGCAGTAGCGGTTTGGAGTAACCTTCCTTTCGTCCCGCAATTCTTCTGACGTTGACATGTAACCCCTCGGTGGAACCGTGGTTTGGATTGTGGGACCACCTTGGAGAATTAATTCCCTTGCAACTTGGGTCCCCGCAATGCCTTCTGGCTGTTGATCTTGATGTATCGTGATCAACGCCAATGTGGGTCCCCCGACCTTTAACTACGTTACGTAACCTTGGGCACCACTAACCCTGCTTAGATAGGATGCCTGGTGGAAGAATACCAACGGCTAACACGTGGCTCAGTCAAATGAGTGACACGTGTCACATTCCAAATGGAATTTCGATCTTCCACGGGTTTGGAACCCACTTATACGTGGCACACAACCCATGTGTCCACGTCAATTGTAATATACCAGATATGAAAAGTATGCAGAATAGAGATAAAATGCTAGAAATGGCAGAATAAGAGTAATATAACCAGCATAATCTCCACAATAACACAGAAATGATATAAGAACAACAACATAAATAACACTTTGATTCAGAAAGCAATGTTCAAGGGCCTCTTCGAGGGGGAAACCTCCAGTCGAGCAGTGCTCTGTTACAATAATCTCCAATCTAGGGTTTTCATACCCTCGATCCTTATTTATACTAAATATGTCTATCAAGAGAAGCATCTAAAGGAAGATCCTTCTAGAAGTGAAAGATTCTATTAGGTCTTCTTACATCTGCCTTATTCTATTTTATTGAAAGGCCTTATTAATATTGACCTTTATTACATATGAATATATTGATCTACCTATGTGTGGTTTAGGACCCTAACATGTCCGCCCCCTTAAAAACAACCTTGTCCTCAAGGCTTGAGATGTGGAAACTGCTGCAGAATGGTAGTTGGTTCCCAAGTGGCATCTGCTAGAGTTGTATCTTTCCACTAGAATAGCACTTCCTTGATGGTTCGTTGACAC
>JASDQU010204411.1:4147-18886 GCA_032191745.1 Picea mariana
CCTTCATAAAACTCCTTAGTTTGCAATCACAATTTACTCAACACTTATTAGTGTTAATCTATAACAAATTGTATGTTAACATATATCAACAACATAGATCATCAATAAGCCATCATCACAAGGAACACAAAGAGCACAATATGTATGTACAAGTTTGTTTTTATTATCGACTAAAATCCTTGGGGTTATGTCAAAATACAAAATAAATTGGTGTGGGGATGCATGAACAAGGCTAAAATTGCTAGGCAAGGAGAAAGTGCAAAAGGGGCAAAGTTGTCATTAACATATTGTTGTAGATTTTGAATGGAGCATTTATTTGACAATATGAGAGTTGTTGTGAGATTAGTGTTGGTATTTTTATCTGTATTTCTTAGAAAATTTTCCTTATTTGCCAACAAATTTACATTTGTAAGGGGAAAAATTGGGTGTTTGATACTACTTACACCAGGGAGAAAGGTGCGCAAAAGGGGTAAATTGAAAAAAATCATTTCACTATAAATTTATACTCAGTTCTCATAATTCAGCAAGAAATTAGTCATTGGAAATATATTAGATAGGGGAATCCAAATATCCACCCAAAATTTAGTTTTGATCCAAAGAATTCTCAAGGAATAATAAGGAAGGTTACTAGTGGACTTGAGGGACACCATTGAGCATAATGGCAATTTCACGAATCCATAGACTAAGCTATAGATGTAATGGGATTTACTCATGAGTATGCTAATTAGAAAGGAAATATAGAGGAAAAAATTACAAAATGTCTAATTTTTCCAATGGAGCATAGTGTTTCTCCATAAAGTTATAGGAAAAAGAGGAATTGGATTCTTAGAACCATGTAACTAATCAATGTGAAGATTGTTCCAAATGATTTAAAATTTTGAAGAAACTTTCTTAGATGATAGATGTGAGTATAAGAGATGATGGATGGGAAATAAAGGGTTTACACTCATGATAACACCTATACATATATTTATAGGGGCACATTTGAAGTTGTTGGCCCTTGACCAAGTTTTCAGGAATACTTGGTCATATTTGACCGTTTTTGGGACTTCGACAACCTATCAACCTATTGGCCCTTGACCAAGTTTTGAGGAATACTTGGTCATATTTGACCATTTTTGGGACTTCGAAAGCCTGTCAAAGGAGGTGTGCGAGATAAAGCATAGATCATGGGATCTCGTCCCACTTTGGGTCCTTTTTGGGTTTTTGGGAATATGTAATGGGAAATGGATGTCAGCCTATGGGTTTACCCACGCTTAGGCCCACTTTTGTAATTTATAAATAGATATCTAGGTGATGTAAGTAGGGGAGAGAAGATTAGACAAGGGATAAGTGCTAGAATTGATCTATGTGATTGAATTGCAGAGCTGAGTGCACAGATTGTAAGGAGGCTATGTGATAGATCTACTTGAGGAAGGAGGATCTGGCGAGGTGTATGCAGATCTCATGTCCTATGCGAAGTAGGATTTTGATAGCTTTGTGCTGTAACTGGATTGAATGAAGCTAATAAAGAATAAGAGTTGGTCGACGTATCCCCAGGGTGGGGGTGAACCACGTAAATACTGTGTGTTGTGCTCTATGCTTATTCTTAGATGTTTTGAATTGTTGAATGCCTAGATGTGATTAAATAGACTTTCTTATGCTTAGTGCTAGAGATGTATATGAATGATAAATCCGATGTGTATGAATATGCTAAGTGCTTGGTCTACCAGATCTGATCTGTCTTGTTGTTGCTAAGTGCTAAATAACCTAGACCTAAGTGAGTATTGCGATGCTCTGTTACNTCTTGTTGTTGCTAAGTGCTAAATAACCTAGACCTAAGTGAATATTGCGATGCTCTGTTACATTGGCGAAGTAGATCTAAGCTGAATATTGATGAATGATCTATGCTAAGTTCTTTCTAAGTGTTGTAATCACAGACCTGTGTCCCAGCTAAGGTTAGACACCTGAGTCTTACAACCACCCCTGCCTCTACCTTGGGTGATATTTCATCTTCTTTGCAGGTGTTGTTGAAAGGGATAGTAGTTAGGGTTTTGTTGGTGTGTTGTTGTAGCGTTGAACCCCGGGTCTGCCCCCGTGCTAAGAAATGGTTCAGTTGCCAAGACTGAAATTGTGATTGCTCGGAACTAAAAGAGAAGAAGCTTTGTGCAAAGATTCATCTTGAAACTGTGGAAGCTCTGCACATGGATCTGTGTCCTAGTGTGCATTATTTTATTTGACCTGAAAAGCTCTGTGCTGAAAAGAGAAGGCCAGATCTGAAGAAAAGAAGTGAGATCTAAACGCTTTTTGCTCTAAGAAAGATAAAAGTGGAAGTTTCTGAAGAAAAGAGGTAAGATCTGTAATCTCTCTGCTCTAATAAAGGTAAGAATAGTAGAAAAAGTTTTATATCTAAAAATCTTTGTGCTCTGTAGAGGTAAGATAAGTGAAAATTGTTGTTTCTAGAGTATGGATCTAGGTATGTTTGATAGATTTTGTCCTAGCTTGAAAATTAGGGCATTAATAGATGAAAGAAAGTTTGATATGAGTACATCTGATAAGAATAATGATAGATATGTTATACCTATGCATAGAAAGAATGTTTGGACTAACAAATGGATGCGGGATCCTAGAAAGAATTTTTTGCAGGCTAGCTACCATGATCCTGGTGCATAGTACAAAAGAAGTTGGGGATCATTTAAAATAAAGAGAGGATTAACCCTATGTTACGGTTGTAGAAGACCAGGACATCTTGCTAAGGAACTCCTTGGTGGGAGATCTAGTTGTCTATGTTGTAAAACCTTGGACCATGAAGTATTGGATTGCCCTAGAATGATTGCTAAGATTGAAGGCATGAATCTGAATGAAGAAAACCCTAAGGCTAATCCAGAAATAGTAGAAACCCCAACAAGAATCAGAGAAGGTACTGCTGCAGATGAAAGACACCTTGAACGATCACCCACGTGTTAGGCTACCAGAGATATTTAAAGAAAAAGAATGCATTGAAGCAAGAATAGGAGAGTTTGACATTGACTCTGTCCTTGATGAAGAAACACCAGTGAACATTATGCCAGAGAGAACTTAGGAAGCTATAGGAATACCTTTTGTGACTCCTTCATTAAGAGGAATAGGGTTATTCATATGGAAATTGGTAAATCGATGTGGAAGGCTCACTCAAATATCTATGAATGTCAATGGAACTTTGACAAAGGAAGATTTTGAGATTATCAAATTTATTGAGGACAATGCCCCGTTTACTATGTTACTTGGAAAACCTTGGATTGAAAGAGATCAAGCCAGGAAGAAGGAAGAAGAAAAGGTTTTATAACATCAGAGACAAGAGTTAAAAGATTTCATGACCAGAAGGATCACGTAGTTGATTGAATAACAAAAGAACAGATCAAATCTATTTGACACTAGAAGCCCATATGTTAAAGCTGCAAAATCATTAGGGGAATCATAGAAGATTGGAGTTTCTGTATCAGATATAGACGAAGTAGTACCCCTAAGTCTTGGGAGAGAACCTTAGAAGCATGAAGTGACTAGGCCCAAGGAAAATAAGAATTAGAATGGGAAAAGAACTACCGAGATGAAGCTCACGAAGGCTAGGAAGCTAAGTAAAAGGAGAGTTAAGATCGATAGGCTACAGAGGGTTCTAGAGGGAACCTCTCAAAAAGAAAACTTGTAAAATTGGAGCATCGTCAGGATATCAGAACAACGACATGGGTCACTTTTCCATGGCAAAGCAATATAGTCGTTGGTAGATGATATACCCGTTCGATTGCTGCTCTGAACGGATTGAAAAGCATCGATGGCTCATCACCAGATCATTATACTTCACCATAAGAGACAGAACAAGAGTTAATGAAGCCCCATATCCATTAAAAACGATTCGTTACCAAGTTACTTACTTTTTCCATCATGCCATGCACGTGAGACACTTTTGCTAATTGTGAATTTGAGTCTGCAGACTACACGAATTGTGAACTGTGATTACTCCACTCTTACTCTTTATAGTACCTACGTTACTTTGAGAACCGAGATATTGATCCTGAGAGTATATGTCCGACGAATTTAGCGCAGTTGAAGAATCTATAAGAGAGGTACTCGCTAGCCTCAGAGATGAAAGAGTCATGTCTGAGAGAGTATTGTCTACAGGTTTACATGCATCATCGACGAGAGGAGTGCAAGCCTCCCCATCGACTACTCGAGTAGGAACATCCCGAGCTGGTGTAGAAAGAAGAACCAAACATAAAGACAATATGGCTAACTTGAAGTTGGTTCCATCTATTCTACCTGCTTACATACCACCTCTGAGTGGTGAAATCAACAAAGACATCGTGCCTAGAGACTTTGAGTACACTCTAGTCACTCTGTACCTGCCAAAAGGGGTACGCGCAATCCGCGTAGATCAAGACAAGATTGCATCATTGAATTTTAGTGACTTCAACCTCGGGGATCGTAAAGCTTACATCATGCTTTCCCCATACAAGTACCTAACCAGAACCAAGGGAAAGAATTCAAAGATCGTCCCTCAGCAATGGATGATGAACCTCGCGCAGACCACTCTGCTCAACGTTATGAAGATACTGCACTTCGGCAGACACCAAGAGGTGAATTCTTGTGTAAAGATGTTGTTAACAATTTACCATGGAGGATACTTATGGTTAAATTGTCGCATAACAATTGACCCAGCACTGATCAATCAGATCATCGAGCTTAGCATGCAGGGCCCCGATCCCCATGATTACTATCTTGGAAAGACTGTCGTGCACTTGCTCAGATGATCAAAGAAGCTTATGGAGATGTTGAGAAAGGCGCRTRAGGCTACAAGGTAGTGTCTATTGAAAGTGGTGCAGTGTGCCTCACCTATAAACTGATCGCAGGGAAGTTGGTACGTAAGAATCAACCCACGCAAGTATTCGKCTTTGTAGTCRACCTCGCAGGGAAGTGCGCAGAGGGACTACAGATGAACTGGGTGAAGTACCTGGTGAATCAACTAGATATTGACTATAGAGAAGCCCARGATCAGGGGCATGAATTCCATTTTAGCTAGMTCTTGATACTTATAGCTTTCGTTGCATGGGAGCTACCGGAAGGTGCAACCTTCCCGGACATCGACCCCTTTGAACCACTGGTCGCGAAGTTTAGTACACTATGGTACTCGAACGATATGAATAATAAGTGGAAATTCAATGTTGTCTTCCATACCTACTACACTCAGTTGAAGCTCGCCATCCAGTCCGAGCCTCGCATGACCCCGAATGCTTTACACATGTTTCAACCTTTGATGAAGTTCAGCGTAGACTTCCATTTCATATATATTACAGCATGTGATGATGAGCACAAGGAACAACTTCAGTCTTATTATAACCTAACAGAAGAAGACCTGGAGGAGATCACCAAGGAATGGTCGACGAACCTCCTTGTTTCAGTAAACCTCACAGAAATGTTCGACATCAACAGCCTAGAAGCTGTACAGGATACACCTGGGCCCAGTAAGAAAAAGTAAACATAGAAGACGAAGAAGGTTGAGGAAGTCCAGGATATAGACAACATATCTGTGAGGATGGCTTCCATTTCACCAAATAAAGGAGGTGATGGCGAAGACTTAGAAGAAGTCGAACAAAGACCAAAATATGAAGTAGAAATCATAAAGAAGAGGAAGGGTTCACCTCCAGAACTTTCCTCCTCGAAGAAATTGAAAGCACCTGTAACTAAGCTGCAGACCACACTCACTCGAGATGACTTCAGTTTCCTCATCACAACTATGAATGAAGCTATAAAAGAGATAGCAGAAAATTAGGAGACTAAGGAAGAAACAATGTACAACATAATTGAGATCGAGCTCCAAGGAGTACAACAGGCACTTCAGTCTAGTCGCGCAGCCTCYACTGTGCCCTTGCCAGAAGGAACAACAGAAGAGGGAGATGAACCAGTTCAACTCCGCGAGATTGTTGATACAATCAAAGTACGCCTTTAGAAAGCATAGGAAGAAACAACGCAAGCCAKTCAAGCCTTAAAGAAAGCACAAGAGGAAATCATCGAACAACTCCAAGCTGCGCAACAAGAGAAGGACACTCTCCAAGTGAAATTTGCAGAAGACAGAGCAAAGATCCAAAAAGGGAAAGAACAACTTCTCGCGAAGAAGATAGGGATTGAAGAAGCAGTCAATAGAGCATTTCTCTCTGTGACTGGCTTAGAGAAGAAGGCATAACAACCCATTGAATGCCAAGTAATGAAGCTTGTTGAAGTTATTCACCAAATTCAACAAAGAGTCATGGAATTAGAGCTTCAGAACATACCAAGTACCCAGCAAGAAGGGCGCGACCAGCAAGAAATGATTGCCTAAAGCACAGTGGAAAGGATTAAAGAACTCACTAAGGAATGCAAACAGTTAAGTAGCAGAAGTGCACAGATATATGAGAACCTAACTGAGAATCCCAAATTTCATAAATTGGAGTCGCAGCTCCAGGGCGCGAAGCATGAAGCCAAAAATCTACAGGTGCAACTAAAGTCCCTATCACCTGTAGAGAGAATGAAGAGGTCTCATGAGCAACACACCGCCCAACAGTAGATCCATACGATCCAGAGCAAGGTAATGGAAGTAACTCAAAAAATTCAACCTGTGAAGGATAAGGCATGTAATCTATTTAAAGAGATTGAGAGCCAAGGAACAAAGCTAAAGGAGGTCGTGAATTCAACACAACAATGCCTAGAAGGGCCAACGAATGACACACTCATCCAGGAGTTCGCCGAGAAAGAGCCTATGGCACAACAGCAGGTCAAAGCATCTTGAGCCAAGCTTGAGGTATTCAAAGCAGAACTGATCAGGCCTGAGTGACTCGGGATGAGTCACAGGTGAGTGTTGGGGGCATGTTGTCCCTTGACCAAGTTTTGAGGAATACTTGGTCACATTTGACCATTTTTGGGACTTCGATAGTCTCTCAAAGGAGGTGCATGAGATGAAGAAGAGATCACGAGATCTCGACCCACTTTGGGTCCTTTTTGGGTTTTTGGGAATATGTAATGGGAAAGGAATGTGGACCCATGGGTTTACCCATGCTTAGGCCCACTTTTGTAATGTATAAATAGATATCTAGGTGATGTGATTGACTTGCAAAGCTAAGTGCAAGTGTTGTAAGTGTTGAGTGCACAGATTGTAAGGAGGCTCTATGCTAGATCTACTCGAGGAAGGAGGATCTGGCAAGGTGTGCACAGATCTCCTATCTTATGTGGAGTAGGATTTTGATAGCTCTGTGCTGTAACYGGATTGAATGAAGCTAATAAAGAAGAAGAGTTGGTGGACGTAGCCCSAGGGTGGGAACCATGTATATACTGTGGGTTGTGCTATGTGCTTATTCTTAGATGTTTTGTATTGATGAATGCCTAGATGTGATTAAATAGACTCACTTATTCTTAGTGCTAGAGATGTATATGAATGCTAAATTCGATGTGTATGAATATGCTAARTGCTTGGTCTACCAGATATGATATGTATTGTTGTTGCTAAGTGATAAATAAACTAGACCTAAGTGAATGTTGCTTACGTTGGTGAAGTAKATCTAAGTGGAATATTGATGAATGATCTATGCTAAGTGCTTGCTAAGTGTTGTAATCGCAGACCTGTGTCCCAGCTAAGGTTGCAGACACCTGAGTCTTGCAACCACCCCTGCCTCTACCTTGGGTGAGACTTCATCTGCTTTGCAGGTGTTGCCGAAAGGGCTGGTAGTTAGGGTTTTGTTGGTGTGTTGTTGTAGCATTGAACCCCGGGTCTGCCCCTGTGCCAATAGAAGTGCAATAGCTTGGCAAAGTAAAATGGGATCAACTTATTAACAAATAATTTTTAATAAGAAGAGGAGCACTCAAGTAAAGAGTGTTGTGTGAAGGGATTACTAGAAAGAGGATAAGATCCCACAAATGAGGATTTTGTGGATCTATTCTAAATTAATCCTAGAGTCCATTGAACAAGGAAGAATGTCTAATATTGTATACATTCCTCAGGAAATAAAGAGAAACAAAGAAGGTAATGGAAAGTGGATGAAGGACTAAGGAAGAGTAGAGTAATAGTATTATTCCATTGTTGTGCTGTCTAAAGGGATTGCAATATGAGAATCAACAAAGATTCTCACATGAAGCATTAATCATATAGGTGAAGAATGTCACTAATGGACACAAAAGGGAAAGGAAAGACTTCATAGCAATGAAGGTGGAAATGTAATGATGGCTGAGGATCTTGCCACCAATGTAAATAAAGGAACTTAGGGATGATGAGTGACTCATGGAATAATGAGTGAGTCATATCTAAGAGAAGGAATGGGTATTCCTCAAAAATAATTCTTAGTGAGGATTTAGCCCCTTTTTCTTTAAAAAGTGTTTAGAGGAAGCAAGCCACTTATGTTATCAGAATGCCCAGTGGAAGCATGATGTATGCATAAATAATTCAAGGGTATTTCATATGAATGGATTTATTATGGTTATCAAATGTTATTGCATAAGAAATCCATTAATATTAAGAAAAAGGAGGGTGTTTAGAGTGATGACCAAGGGAATTTCTAAGGGGAGACTACGCGATTCCACAAAATATAAAATGATTAAGTAGCATCAAGTAATTTGATAATAGCCATTAATTCATGCATTTGGTTGATTATGCTCCATAAGATAATGAAGAGAATTGAGGTATTAATTCTCTCGGTTAAATTTCCATATTTTAAATTGATGTAAAGGAAGAGGGCTTTGAGTATACACATAATGTGTAATTATTGAATGCATCTTTGAGAAATTTATATACATATTATGTTATGATTGGTTATGAGATAATAACCAAGTCAAGTCAAGAGATATATTCCTTCCATAGTAATGAATTCCATTGGATATGGCCATGTGTGAGACCAATATGTGATTGGATATGGAAGGTCCATAGCACTATAAAAATGTTTAATGGTCTTCCCTTGTATAGTCAATGTTTGTAATGCAACCTCTTTTCCAACAGTAAAGAGCACTAAAGTATTATATTCCTGGTGTTGTGTATGGGTTGAAGACGAAGGTATCCAAATAATCATAAAAATAAAGGGGAAGAGTTGGATGGCGTGTTAAGGAAATGGATAGACCTTCCAAATCACCACAGTGGAATACATAACATGGATATGTGGTATTCAGGAGCCAATGCAAGGATGCATTGTGTAGATATGGCCTAGGGTATTGGCACATAGGTTTGTTGATTATGTTTGATGACATTATGAAAAGATTGGTATACTAGAAAATGTAGGCAATTATAGTTCTATTCATTTAATGTGAATAACAGTTGGAAGTGATTGAATTTTAAGAGTAATGTAACTCTAAAATCACTCCAAAGACTCACTGCAAATGTTGCAATGAAATGATAATGCACACGAGTAATAAAAAATGGTTTGGTTGAATGAAAGCTGATAAAATTGTAGGAAAAATGCTCTTAGATATGACAGTGTAAGCCCTTGTAATGAATCTTTCCACCAATTTTTTATTTTTTTTAATTGCCATCATCAAATGTTCACTTGTGAATATATACTTAGCATTTTTCTTGTATAGATTGGATTAAATGTTTATAACATAGGATTGTTTGGTATTCTTATCTAACAACCATGGATTTCCATGATAGGATAAATACCCAATGGTGCTCATTACCATATAGAAATTCTATCATTATATTGATCACCAACATTAGATGGATCTTTTGCATATGGAAAGTATTGACATTTACTTATTAATTTCTAGTTTTTGTTATACTCTTCTTCACACAATATTACAACTTTACTCATCCAAAACCACATAACTTTAACTTTGTGTTTTTTTTTGTTCTACTCTTCTTCACACAATATTACAATTTTACTCATCCAAACCCACATAACCTTAGTGGTATTGTAGAAACAAGCCATGACTCTAGAGTTTAGAGGTTTAAAGAGCTATGAGTAAGATTCTTTTTTTTAAATACTCAAACTTCTAAGGTATCATAGTTTGGAGAACCTTAAAAATCATTTCTCATAATCCTTAGGTCAATTTAACAATAACTTAAAYCATCCATTAATAAAACTTAGGTCATTGTTTGTCATGTTTCTCAACCCATACCTCTAAGTTGCATTATATCATTTCTTGATAAAGTTTAAAATAACTTCTTTTTAAATACTCAAACTTCTAAGRTATCATAGTTTGGACAACCTTAAAAATCTTGTCATAGCCCTTAGGTTAAGTTAACAATAACTTAAACCATCAATTAATAAAACTTACGTCATTGTTTGTCATGTTTCTTAACCCATGCCTCTAAGTTGCATTATATCATTTGTTCATAAAATTTATGATTATAATCATATAAAGGTGGCATAAATGGAGCGAATCCAGTATTCTTGGACTTTTTTAACATTAAAATACTCCAGCCCCTCAACCTTAGGATCGCCACACATAACATAAATCATCCATGAATAAAACTTAGGTCATTGTTTGTCATGCTTCTTAACCCATGCCTCTAAGTTGCATTATATCATCTAAATTGTATTAATTGTATTATATCATTTGTTGATAAAGTTTATAATTATAATCATATAAAGGTGGCAGAAATGGAGCAAATCCAGTATTCTTGGACTTTTTTAACATTAAAATACTCCAGCCACTCAACCTTAGGATCTCCACACATAACTTTAATAGAGTTTATCAAACTTACGATGGTCACCTGGAAGGAGATGACCCATCACGTCGTATTTATTTTCTTGAATGGCAGGCAGACTTAACCGGTTATTAACCATGATTAATATGGGGTTTAGGTTAATGAAAAATACACGAGGCAAAGCCAGTATGGGCCTCACCTTGGAGGCATTAATTTTCTCTACCAGTTTACTCCAATAGTACGCCATGCCTTAACTAAGGTGTAGTAACATGCCTTTCACATATTCAGTGGGTCAATTATCTTGAACGAAGAGCTCTAGAGCCATACACTTTTCTCTATCCATTGTAGGTTTCATCATTCTTTTGAATTTGCAGGCAGACTCCAACCCAAACTAAACGAATACCAAATATCGCATGTGATAGCTTTCTCCATTGCTATTGAGGGTTTGACAGTTCTATACTTTTTGGTTTATATATTTTGTATTCATTTAAATAGAGGTTGCTCTTGCTTCTGTGATTTACACACAAGGAGACATTGAGTTAGCATTAATGGCTTACCCGAACATCATACTTCAATGTGTATTCAAGCACTCAGGTAAAGGGAGAACTTAATTTGTTTTCTTGAATCTTTCACCATATTCAAAATGTTTTGAACAAATTTTGGTTATGAATTTATATGTAGGGTTGGTTGAAACCGTTGGTGCGAAATCAAAATTAATAGCCAAGTAAATCACCAAGAACAATGGCTTGTATTCCAGAGCATACCCATGTGTGTTAACAGTAGATTAAGCTTTGTATTTAGGAAAACAATGCTGATAACATTATGTCGAGTCTAGACTCTCATCTCTGTGTTTTCAGAGGTTTGGTATCATTGTATTTTCCCATGCCAATAATATTTACGACCTGTCACTTAAAATTCTGATGAAGTAGCTACGTTATCGATTTCAATTTTGTTTTGTTATTGTAGAGCTGGTTAAAGTCCCGCGTATGGGTATAGATATTGGATCTCTTTCATAGACTCTTTTATTTTGTCTGTAACAGTTCAATTTCGTGTTTTTATGAAGGGTTTGGAATATTCGATTCTTATTAACGAGGATGATGGCTTTACACGGTCTTGCATTAATTTTTACTCTATCATAATGTTTACTCTATCATTTATTTAAATGAGGCTTGGTCATAATCTGTGGTTTTGAACGAGAATACGATTTCTCTGTAGTTTGGAAATTAATATTTCTTCGCAGTTTGGAAAGGGCATACTAGATCTATGTTGTTTTGAAATTGTATCTTTGTGGTTGTGAAAGGGAATAATACTTCTCTCTCTTTTTTTTTTTTGTCTAAGATTATATATCTAGGGTTTTGAACGGAATAGTCTCTCCTTTATTTTAAATATATTTTAAATATATCTAGGGTTTTAAATATATTTTATTTATTTATTTATTTTAAGTTTTAGAAGTAAAAGTTGATTTGAGAGATAAAGTCCATCCATAATAATCATGGTTACATCTTTTTTCTCTTCTTTTCAATATGAGCACTCCACCACCTATTTCAAAATATCACCCTAAGAAGGGGAGGCCAAAATCCAAGTAGAGTTAGAAACATTAGAAAAAAAGAGTGAAGAAAGAGACGTAAAACTCAAAATAGAGCTAGAGGCAATGATTGATAAAAAAATTAAAGATACCATTCAAACTCAAATAGAGGATAGATTCTTAGGGTTCAGGAGTGAATAGACAATGAAAGATAGAATTCAAGAAATGGAAAAACATAAACAATCAACCCAAGAAAGAGGGGTTGAAGAAAATCACAACTTGAGAGATAGGATTAAAGAGCTAGAAGAAAAACTAACCAACAATTTGACCCTCAGTAATATGGAAAACAAATTGGATATCAAACCCATCAAAGAGGAAATGAATAAGCTAATCGAATTGGACCATGAGCGTAACAAAAGAGTATTGAACCTCATAATTTTTGGTATAAAAGAAAAACAAGAGGAGGATAGGCTAGCAATAGTAAAAGAAGAATTAAAAAATAAATCACAAATTGATACAACCTACCTCATAGAAGCAAAGAGGCTAGGAAAAATAATTGATCACAAAGATATGTTAAGTTGTAATGACCATAAATATAGCATACTTAGTAAATTTCTAAGCTTAAAAGGGTCGGGAATATTTATAAATGAAGACCTCATTCCCGAAGACCAAGCTAAATTAAGGAAGGAATTTTAAAAGGTTAAAGAAGCCAGGAAAGAAAGAAAATGAGCAATAATTATAAATGGAAAAGCTATTGTTAGGGATAGAGACCAAAAGGATAATAATAAATACGAATTTGGGACACTTGGGATCTTTTTTTGGAATTGTCGTGGCTTTCCATGGCGCAAAGGTCCTATGATAAGTTGGATCTCAAGTGGTATTGAACTTGGGAGCATGAGAAGTCTAAAGTCCCTAACATGGAAGGATTTGTCTTGTGGTCAGCATGGAACACAAAATCCCACCGTAGAGGGACATGAGGTGTAGCTTGTTATATTAGAAAAAGCATTTATCCTCACATTCAACTTCATAAGATTGACCCTCTTAATCAATACATTTGGATAGAAATTTCAGACACCAATGCTAAGATGATGTATATAGCAATTTGTTATTTTGCACCTATTAATTCTACTTTTTATAAGAAAAATAATCTAGATAAAAATTGTCTCTATAATAATTTAGAACAAGATATTTATAATTTGAAAAATGAAGTTAGTATCCTCATGCTAGGAGACTTTAATGCTAGGACTGCAACTAAAAAAGCTACTTTTTTAAGTGTTGACTCCAACCATAATCCTTTATGGCTAGATGAGGACCTTGTTTTATCTAATAGCTACAAAAGAAGATCTGAAGACCTAATTGAGAATTTGTTTGGTACTGAGTTGGTCAAGCTCTGTAGCTCTCAAGACCTAATAATTTGTAATGGAGTAATGAAGTGGCCAAAATCCAACCAAATGACCTGTATTCATGGGCTAGGTAGTAGTGTTGTAGATTGTGTGATATCTGATATCTCCATTTCCACCCAAATAACAACTTTTGACATTTTAAATGACCATGAGTCTGACTCTAATCATAAACCTTTAACCCTAACTCTAAAATTTTCCATGCATAGGAGCACGATTGAAGAGAATTCTAATAATCAAAGGAATTTTCTCTTTGACAAAAGTAAATTTGACATTTTCTTAAAGGATTTAAATAGTAAATTAAAATTCCTAACTTATAAGGACAACATTGAAGAACTCTATCATAATTTTACAACTACCCTTTCCACTTCCATTAACAAGTTCTCTTTCGAGGTATCCCATAAAAAGAATAATAAAACAACCAACCCTTGGTATGATAAAGAATGTAAAATTTCTAGGAAATCCATTAGGGATGCTTCTAATGAGCCCTTAAGACTCGATAAGATCAATACATACAAAGCCCTAATTAAAAGGAAAAAAAAACACTATATCAATAAAAGGCAAGAGCAACTTTCACAACTATACAAGTTGGATTCCCTTAACGGACTGGAATTCCTACCTTAAAAGTCTTTACAAGTTCCCTAATGCCATGGACACCATTCCTATTGTCCGTACAAAAGAATAAGTTTTTTCTTTAAATGACATAGAGTTTGGGGTTAAGCGGCTCACAAATGGGAAAGCTAAGGACATTGAAGGCTACCAAGCTGAAATTTTTAAAATCGGAGTGCGAATCCCTATCCCTCACATACACAAGCTCTTCAATTCAGCAGTCAAGCAGGGCTTCCCTAAACCCTGGACGCAAAACTTCATTGTTCCTATTTTTAAAAATGGGGATAAAAACATTCCCTCTAATTATAGGACCATTATGATTAACCCGATTTTAGCCAAGCTTTATGGAATTATTTTGGAAAAGAAGATTAACATTTGGCTAGAAATTCACAGTAAAAGAGCTAAAGTCTAGGTCAGCTTTAGGAGATATCATTCAACTTTGGACCATATTGTTACCTTTAGGATCATTGCAGAGGAGTTTTGCAATACTAAAACCAATCTTTTTTGTTGTTTTGTTGACTTTAGAAAAGCTTTTGACATGGTTCCTAGGAAAAACCTTTGGAATAGGTTGGAAGAGATAAAAATACCTCTCG
>JASDQU010204412.1:0-18837 GCA_032191745.1 Picea mariana
CATATCCAACATACCTTTACAAAATTTTTGAGAGATTTAGATATACCCATAGACTTAGATCTCCCACTTGAGAACTTAGATCTATTTGTTTCCTGGGAATGTCCTCTTGAAAATAATGTGTCTATGCTCTGTCCTTCCATTTTCTTTCGTCTCATCTCCTCTGACAACAAGGATGAGACCACTTCATCAAACTTCAGGGTATTTATATTACTACCTATTGCCACAACCAAGCTATTCCATGAGTCAGGTAAAGAACTTAGTAAACTACTACATTTATCTTCATCTAAAATTTTAATCTCAACATATACTAACTGAATTACCATAGTATTGAAGGCATTCAAATTCTCTGGCACTAAGTCTCCATCTCTCATCCTTAGGTTATATATATTCTTTCTCAAGAATAGTTTATTTACTATGGACTTAAAATGATACAAATTCCCCAATGTTTCCCATAAATACTTGGTTGTAGCTTCCTCTGACACATTCAGTAATACTGAATCAGAGAGATGCAGTTGAATTATGCTCTTTACCTTCCAATCCAACTTTTTCCAGTCATCTGTTGAAGTTCTTGTAGGTGCAGTACCTGGATCTACCACGATCCACTGATATATGTCCACCAAGAGATATTTCATCTTGAGCTTCCACAACTCAAAACATTTCCCATTAAACTTCTCGATCTCCATCTTCGAATTTCTTTCCATTTCTTTTCACCTGAATAATCAATACCACAGATATCCCACTATAACAAGGTTTATCACAGTCTCGAGCCAAACCCTTGAACACAAAGGCATCCCCTAGAAGCCAACAAAGATCTGATACCAAATGTTGATTTTAACCTTGTACAATATTTACTGCAAACAAATATTCAGTAAAATAAAAAAAAAGATACAATGGCAAATACAAACATTACACAGAGATTTTTCCCCTGGAAAACCAACATATTCTATATTTTCATTGTGTTACATTGATTACAATACAATATACATATAGGAGCCAGCGACATCCAAAACCCTAACCCAAATGACCTGGATTAGTCAACAAACCTAATTCCTTAATCAGAAATAGAAAACCATCGACAAAGAAACCATGTGCTGAAAAACCACCTAAATATGTGACACATTTCCCACCTAGTGCCTCCCCCTCAAACCCCCCTTCGCGCCCAGCGTAATGCTCAGACACCACTACTCATGAAAATAATATAACACATACCCAAAATTCTCGACTCTTCCATCTATACCAATCATGTCACCTTGCCGACAGACGAGGAGGATCCTATTCTTAGGCCCATGTGGGCCAATTCGTCATCTTGTCCACATGATTCCCTCAATGAGACTTTTCCTTCGGATGAAGCTATCATTGAAGCCATGAATGGTTCCGAAAAACCTTGGAATGATATGCATCATCGTTCTTATTTTCTCCCAGAGCTTGAAAGAATCGAACAAGATGACTTTCAATCTACTTTGAGTGATATAGTCGGTCATGTCATAGTTCCAATTGATATGCACAAAATTTATGTCGAAGGAAACATGGAGAGTATTTATCCTACTGTCATGATCGATATCTCTCGTACCCCTGGCAAGGTTGAAAATGTAAATATCGGTGTGGATTGTTCACCAGAATAAATCCTGATCTACACCGAACTCTTCAAGGAATATCAAGACGTATTTTCTTGGTCATATGAAGAGATGCTAGGAATCGACCCCTGTATTGTTGAACATGAGATTAGGACTTATTTGGATGCTAAAACTGTTCGGAAACATCTTAGAGTTGTTAACCCTCGGAAGGCCCTTGTTGTTAAGGAAGAGGTGGAGAATTTACTTAATGCTGGCTTCATCTACCCAGTTCCCTTGACTGAATGGGTATCCAACCCCATTCCTTTGGATAAGAAGAAAGGAACCATCCATGTATGTATGGACTTTCATGACCTGAACAAGGCCTATCCTAAAGACAACTTCCTAACACCTTTCATCAATCAAATTCTCGACGAGTGTGCGATAAGTGAAGTATTTTCTTTTATGGATGGATTTTTAGGGTATAATCAAATTCAAATCAAACCTAAGGATCAACACAAGACGACATTTACTTTTCCTTGGGGTAATTTTGCATACCAGAAAATGCCCTTCGGCCTTAAAAATGTTAGATCAACCTTTCAACGTGCCATGACTTTCGCTTTTCACAATATTAAGCACATAGTCGAAGCTTACCTTGATGATCTTGTTGCTCACTCTCGCAAGAGAGCGGATCACACTATGCACCTTCAACTTGTTTTTGAAAGATGTCATTACTATAGAATCTGGTTGAACCCTCACAAGTGAATATTTTGCGTTAAGTCTGGTCATCTTTTGGGATTTCTAGTTTCAGAGGCCGGGATCATGGTATATCTACTAAAGGTTGAGGCAATACTTTGATTTCCTCTCCCACGCACGCTTACAAAACTTCAAGGTTTATAGGAGAAAGCTAACTTTATTTGATGATTTATAGTAAACTATGCCAATATCACTTAGGGTTTCATGCGTCTTTTGAAGGACACCTCTTTTATCTGGGATGAGCGAGCCCAGGACTCCTTCAATGCTTTGAAGAAATCCCTCGTATCGACACCTCTATTGAAGTTTCCTGACTACAATAGAGCTTACTTGCTTTATATAATCGCGTCTGAGGATATGATTGATATGCTTTTGGTTCAGGAGGATGATGAGCTCCGCGAGCACGTCATCTACTATCTTAGTCAAAACTTGGTCGGTCCTGAACTTAAGATAGCTTTGGATACCATTCACGTAGTCCAACATTTGCGTCACTATATATTACTTTACAAGACTACTGTGGTTTTCGATTTCAATCCATTTCAATACGTCCTTACCAGGAATATCATAGCGGGGAAATTTAATAAATGGATTGTCATTTTACAAGAGTTTGATCTAGATTTCACATCTGTGAAATCCAAGAAATCGCTAGTCTTCACGGAGTTAATATCCAATTTTCCACAATCAGATGAGGATGTTATCCATGTTGATTTGTTTGCAGATGAACACATTTTTCTTGTCTCGTCGTATGACCCCTAGTATGGAGACATTGTTCTCTATCTTCAAACCTTGAAGTTCCCTCAGCATCTCTCACAAGATGAGTGACGGCATGTAAGGTACCAAGATAAGAAGTATACTATCATTGGTGACACTTTGTATCACTGAGGAATAGAAAATATCTTGCGTCATTGTTTAACTCACAGAGAAGGTGATTATGTCCTTAATTATTGCCACAGTGGGGATTTTGGTGGTCATCTATCTGGGCTTGCAACAACCCAAAAAAATTTGCGAGCCAGTTATTTCTGGCCTACTATCTTTAAAGATTGCATTGAAGCGGTAAGAAGTGTCACCCCTACCAGGTGTTCACTTGGAAAATACGCTCGCATCCAACCCCTCTTCATCCAATCATTACCGTCGGTCCCTTCACCAAGTGGGGGGATGACTTCATGGATTGCAAACCAACTTCGACTGGGGGGAATCAACACATTATCATGGTCGTCGGCTACTTTACTAAGCGGTTAGAGGTCATGCCTACATTTAAATATGATGGGAAGACTGATGTCTTCTTCGTATTCAATCAAATTATCGCCCAGTTCGATATTCCGAGTGAGATTTTCACTGATCATGGCAGTCCCTTTCAGAACAAAATGATGGAATAAATATAATCTAAATTGGGGTTTAGACATTCTTATTCTTCTCCTTAACCATGGTCATGTCTTCAGCTTGGGGTTTATACATGGTCATTTATTCAACTTTCTTATCGGGTTTTCCCTTTGTTGGCAGATGTCAACGAAGTATTCAGTCTACCTAGGATTCACAGATGGAGCCAGTCATCATACATGAAACTTGTCTTCCACCGCTTGGGTGGTTTACTCACCTGAGGGTGTACTGGAGTCTTCAGGTGGTGTATTCCTAGGGTCATCCATGAACAATGTGGCTGAATATAGCATCATTATAGAACTTTTGTGCGATGCTATATCACATGGTATTCTCTCTTTAGAGGTTCTCTTGGATTCCCAGTTAGTAGTATGTTAGTTGAATGACATTTACCACATGAGTGATCCTACTTTACTCCGACGATTCCTACAGGTACATATTTTAGAACAACAGTTTGATTTTATTACATATTGTCACATTCCTAGGATCTAATCATGTATCAGGCGCTTATGCTAATTTCATTTTATATTGGGATTTGTCATATAATTAAAAGCAAATAAAATCATCTCATCAATGTACACATTGTAAAATATAAGTAAAGTCGAAGATCCGTTTTTAAATATTTCAAAAAATATGGTGTTTATAGTATGAAATTGGGGCTAATACCCTCAATACAAATATACATCTAGTACTACAAT
The DNA here is from genome assembly GCA_032191745.1 of Picea mariana. NCBI lineage: Eukaryota > Viridiplantae > Streptophyta > Pinopsida > Pinales > Pinaceae > Picea > Picea mariana. The sequence continues at coordinate 4,376 of JASDQU010204412.1, forward strand.
ATCCATGACATCTACACCTGTGGTGCTGAATGTGTGTCATGGTAACAAAATACGTCATTTGTGATATGTTGAAAGAGTCGCACCCATGCTCTAGGTACACGAACCACCTGTTGTTGCATGGCTTCAGGAAGATCCTCTACCTGAACCATGGGAATCCTATGAGTCAAACGAGACAGGTCTCCCTACATGTTTTGTAGGACCCTCTCAACTTCTCCTCCCACCTCCTCATCTCCCGAGTTCCTCTGTCAATGTCGAGGAAACCCCTCCGGTCATCGCAGACCCACGTCTGTGTTATAGAAGTGTCTAGTTAGTACTTAAGAACCATCCAAAAATATTTTTGTTCTACTATAAAAAAATACAAAAAAAATTAAATATTTAAAAACATTTAACATACCTATGTCACCATAGGTGGACCCTAGTGGAAGTGGCATGTCTGGATCTCCTCAGAAGTCTAACCCTACATAGGGATAGTCATTTAGGGAAATGACCTAGTCGCTGCCAGTAGTAGAAGAAATCCTCATTGTAGGGTGTCGGCACCCTACCTCCTGCCTTCTTCCTCATTACTTCATTCCACCATGCCATGGCTATATTGCAAGGTCCTCTAGGAAGAATTTTGACTCTAGGTCCCAAACCTAGAACCCGCTCGAAAAAAAAACTGCATAGGATAGAGGCAAACCCAAAATTTATCTTACTCCCCTATTTGCACTTTGTCAACTGGCTCTTCATATTTTCCAGTAGTGAGGTACACTAGTCATATACTGTGGGTCTCATACACTACACTGCATAGAACATGAGTAGCCTCGATGCCTGGTACAATGAGGCCGAACCTGTGATCTTGGTCAACATAAGGACGATAATATTCAGACTGAGATTGTTGATCGCCCTGATATGGAGTTGACTCCCTACCTTAGGAGTCCCTGCTACACAGTGGGCATCGATATACTCCTCTATTTTGATTCTTCTCCCTACTCCCCATGATTTGAGGTTTACAACCTCTCCCTGGCATGATAATCCAGTCAAAAAGTAAATGTCCTCTAATTCAATTTTCAATGGTTTCCCATTGAGATTGAATCTTTCACTCTCAGGGTCCCAGTAACCCACAAGCATCTCAAGCAACCTCACCTGGTCCCTCATCCCTTTGAGTGCCCAAAATTTATATAAGCCACATCTCTTTAAGGCCATTTGGGCCCTCAGATCTCGATCAACAACAACATCAACCTCCTCATGCTCTCTTTCTCTCCATTCAAGAACCATCCTACCAAGGACAAGTTAAAATTTGAGTTAGCATCCTTAAAATTCATTGTTTGTGTTCTTGTACATGGTCTACTTCACTTACAATCAATTATAGGGATGGTTATACATGCCCTGTAGTTTTCACAGGTGTATATAACTCATCATATACATGACCCAATAGAGGAAATCTCGCGTACACTGATTTTCACATTTTACACCCTCAATTACTAAGAATTTGGAACCTAATTTAAAAATCTAATACACTAGAAATGAAGAGGAAGGGAAGTAGATTTAATTGGTCTAGATAGTTGCTAGTTTTGTTTCCTGATGCTCCCACAATCACCATTTGAATCTCGGAGGTATTTTGGTCCAATTTGCACTATTTGGGTAAAAAATCAAAATGGGATAGTAATTTTTCGTTTTGTTACTATTTATAAACTATTTTTACCCACTTTCTATAGTTTTAAGCCATTTTTTCACCTAATGGACTAATACAAGGGTGGATTGAGTTGGTTTTTGCAGTTTTAACTAGGGATTCTTGCATATTTCAATGTTATATTGGTTTTTCGTCACCACGGGCAGGTATTTTCATCACTCGGCATATAGGATATGTATCCATTCCATCATGAATTTTCGCATTATCCTATAAACTATCACGTTCTTTTCCCTAGGTACAAACCCATTTGTTGCAACATAGAACCTTCCATCTGCTATAAGTCGTGTCATTAGCAAGTGGTAGAGACTTACCAAACATGGTGCCCTAGTTAGATCCCCCACTTCATGTGGTGCCCATGTAGAGATGTTTTCCATAAGACCGAGAATCCCTCATAGCTAGTACATGACTTGATGTTGAACCTCATTTCTCACTCATAAATGTACGGCTTTATACCTCAAGCACTCCCAAACGAGTTTAATTTAATCCCTTTTCCAACTCATCTTTTAAAAGAGAAAATATTGTTGAGCGATTTGTCCCTTTTACAGTCATTAAATTGGACTTGAAAGGTCGTGAGTCTTAGTTAATATTTTTTCTAACTCTTTTCAAAAAGAAAAAATATTGTCGAGTGAGCTTGTCTTTTTCACACTCATAAATTAGATTTGACAAGATGTCTATTTGGCACAAGTTTATCCCTTTTTCACACCAAGTAGACTAAAATTCATAAAAAATGACATTTTTTTGGTGCTAAGTTGTGATTGCATCTCATGCCCTTGCTGCCAGTATTGAGCCTATAGTCGGTTCTCACTTTGCATTATAAACCCTTTTCCTTAGAAGTTTTTCATCCTCAACCAAGTAGAGCCTTGTTTATATCCTTCGCAATTCGACTCCCTATACCTAGGAGGGAACATTCCTCAAGTGTCCATATCTTGCATGCATTTCCCTACATTGAACATAGGTATGTTCCACTGCTGGAGCTAGTTTTGCTTACTTGCAACACTCGCTTCCTCCTCTATATCATAGCATTCATTTGTCTATGAAAAAAAAAATACGGGTGGGAAGAGAGTCTTATATTATATTGGCATAAGTCATGTCACCTTTGAACATAGCACAAAGTTATTGAGTCCATTCATCATCATAATTTTGGTATTATCATGGACTTAGGAAGTTGAGATCATTACAGAGTCTTCTCTACCGACTAGTTACTCTTCTAGTCCCTATAGAAAATTTCATTGATTCCTCCTTCATCTCATGGTTTCATCATTGGGTCTATGCTGCTGGAGTCCTCCATATGTCTCATGCTCTTGTTCAAAGGAATTCTATCAACCTATGTCAGCCACTCCTCGTAACTCTTGACTTTGCATGTCATCCATACCCTCAGTTGTTCTCAGAATCACATGATATTGTAAGTCCTATCATGCACCCTGGCCCTACTTTTATCATTGGTGGGTAACCTTGAACCCAACATTCGACATTTCATCATTGGTTGTTGACTAGGTGGTTTCCCTTGTATTAAACGACAAGAAATCTGTTCACACATTGGAATTCATGTAGTGCCTTGGATTCCATTAGCCTTATTGGTGGTTTCCTCACCTTTGTCAGCAATTTTCATCATTGGCTACTATTTAGAGGGTCTTTTTCATGTACCGCTTACACTTGGCACACGTGAAAGATGCACAGGGACTTTATTTCATGAAAATGTTCTTTGTCTGATTTCCACCAAATCATGAAGCTCCTTCTTTATACCTCATGTTGACTAATGAGATATGCCTTAATGCTCTTCTTTCAGTGGGTCTCTTTCCATCGACTTCAACTCACTTATTCGATAAATCGGACCTAGAGTCTTATGAGTACGTTGAGGCTTGCAGTAATTAGTGGCAAGCTCTCTTGCCATCGACAGTTGGGAATACATCAATGTCTCCTGATCGATGGATTCTTCAGGTGTTTGAAACTCAATCCTCTGTTCAGACTTGTAAGAATGTTCTCGGTGCCTTGATACCTATGGGTAATCCTATGATAAAAAACCATGGTGATCACTTCCCATTTCTTCTCTCGAATGGGTAAAGGCTGTAGCAACCCTGCTGGATGCCTATGTTCAGCTTTCACCTTCTGACATTCCATACATAGAGTGATGTAGTCAACAACATCCTTTTTCAATCCTGGCCAAAAGAATTGGCTTCTTACTGTTGTAATTGTTTTCTGGTAACCAAGATGTCCAACATAAGGAACATCATGCATTTCCTTCAATACCAAACTCCTTAGTTCTCTGGAACTAGGAACATAGATTATATTCTTATGCATGAGTAATCCATCTTCTTTTATCTCATACTCCTCTATTTTTTGGTGTACATCTCCTTGTTGTAAGCTTTCCTTTACCTGTAGGTAATGTTGATTGGTATCAAGACCAAATAAAATTATTCTCTTCAAGTCTGACTGATGCATACTGACAGCAGTAGCATGCATGAGATGCACTCTTCTACTAAGTTCATCGAAAACTTTATTCTCTTTTCCTTTGATATGCTTGATATCGAGGTCATACTACCTTAAAAATTTCAGCCATATTGTTTGCATGGCATTCAAAGTTTGTTGTTCAAAAAGATATTTCAGGCCAATGTGGTCTGTCCTTAATTCAAATATTTTCCCCATGAGATAATGCCTCCACATCCTCAAGGCATGGACAATGGTAGCAACCTCCAAGTCGTGTGGCATAGTTACTCTCATGCTCCTTAATCTTTCTCAACTCATAATCAATGACATGTCCATTTTGCATGAGGACTCCCCCAATTCCTTCCTTGCATTCATCTGTACATACCAAAAAAATTTCATTTGGGTCAACAATCTTTAACACGGGTGCACTAGTAAGTAATTCTTTCAACAGATTAAAATTATCTTCAAACTTAGGTGTCCATTCAAATTTAGTTCCCTTCTTTTGCAAAGAAGTCATGGGATGAGCAATCTTAGAGAACCCTACTATGAACCTTCTATAGTAATCAGCTAATCCCATGAAAGATCTGACTTCTAACACATTTTTGGTTGTTGGCCATCCTCTAATGGCTTCAATATTCTTTGGATCTACTATTATACCTTGCTCTAAAATAGCATGTCCCAAGTAATGGATCTATTTTTTATTAAAAGAACACTTACTCAACTTGGCATACAACTGATGTTCTCTCAACACTTGCAATACCAGTCTTAAGTGATGTTCATGCTCCTCTTCAGACTTAGATAGATAATTATGTCATCCAAGAACACTATGAAAAACTTATCCAAATAATTTATGAATATTCCATTCATTAAGAACATAAAGACAGTTGGTGCATTGGTCACTCCAAATGGCACCACTACAAATTCATAATCCGCATATCTGGTCCTAAAGGTTGTCTTATGAATGTATTCTTCCTTGATTCTTACCTGATGGTATCCTGACCTCAGGTCAATCTTTGAAAATATCCTTTCTCATCTTAGATGATCAAAGAGGTCATCAATTCTGGGTAGAGGACACTTGTTCTTTATGGTATACTTGTTCAGTTGTCGAAATTCAATACACAGCCTCAAGGTTCCATCCTTCTTTTTTACAAAAAGTACTAGTGCTCCCCAAGGTGAAACACTTGGATGTTCGTACCCTTTATTCAGAAATTACTCCACCTGGATTTGTAATTATTTTAACTCTAGTGTGCTCATTCTGTAAGGTTGTTTTGACACTGGGACAACTCCTGTCACTAAATCAATTGAGAAATCTATCTCCCTTCTTGGTGGAAACCCTGGTATTTCTTGGAATACATCCCCAAATTCCTGTAGTACCGCGAAATCTTCAAGGCTTGGCCCCTTTGTATTTTCTAGCTCTTCCACATGAGCTGCATACAATTGACATCCTTTTCTAAAACATCTCTTCAACTATAAGGCTAAAATATCCCTTATAGAGATGGGTCTTGGAACTCCTTTCACAATGCTCTATTTTCCATCTCCATCAAAACATGTAGATGTTTTGTTATGATAGTCTAGGACAACATGATGCTTGTCCAACCAATCCATTCCAATTAGAATATCATAAGACCGCAATGGTATGATATTTAGATCAAAATTTGTATTCACACTATTAAGACTTATGGAACATCCTCTAACCATATCATGGATTATCCTTTTGGTTTCAATGGCTAGCAGAACCAAACTTGATTTTCGATGTTTATTTTTCTCCAAATGTAATCTATCCACTATTTTAGGATCAATGTAACAATGACTTACTTCTGAGTCAATCAAAAGATCAATAGGTGGATTTATGATCTTACCTTCCACCTTGATCATATTGGACTGATATTCTTCTTTTTGATCATCTAAAGCTACATAGATTCTTCCCATATCTGTGACTGTTGTAGGCTCTTGGACATTCTACACAGTCTTCACTTTGTCCTTTCTGTGTGGGAAATCCTTGTACAAGTGATCTTATTTGCATCCCCAACATTGGATGGGTGGTCTTCCGCTTTTTCCCAAAGAGTCTTATTTCTTGGATTCACCCTTAGCATACCGATCTTGATTATTTCTATTAGGCTCATTTCTATTGAAAGGAGGTTTGAATCCTTTCCTTCTCTAATCGAGCTTCTCCTTCTTCTTATCCTTCCAAAATTTCTATAGGGATTCTCTTCCCTGTCCTTGCTCATACAGGTATTTAGCCTTCCTGATGGCCTCACTGAAGGTCTTGGGCTCATCATACCTAATCTTTTCTTTATAAAAGGCTAGCAGTCCACTCAGAAACCTTTGTGTCTTTATCTCATCCTTCATAAACCCAACATATTTTAACAATTCCAATAATTTCTTCTTATATTCTGCCATGGTCATGCTTCCCAGCCCGAGTTCAAAGAACTCATACATTTTCTTGTCATAGAAATTATTTGAGAGGTACTCCTTCTAGAATTACTTCTTGAACTGCTTCCAAGTGATCCTACTCTCATTAATATGTTCAACTTGTTTAAGTTGATCCCACCACATTGCATCTTTCCTGTGTAAATGGTAGGTTGCAATCCTAGATTCTAAATTTGATGAATAGTTATGCAACTGAAAATATCTTCTGAGTCCAAGTAACCATGCTTCCACATCATCTTACCTTTCTCTTTAACTATCAAAGGAGGATGGATTAAGCTTCCTCAACTCTCCTTGCAAATTGTCCACTTCTTGTCTCCTTCTTTCATTCCTAACAGGGGACACCTCTGAACTTCTTATGGGATCTTTCGATGCATAAAAATTTCTTTCTGAGTAAGAAGGTGAGTTGTGTCTATGATTTTTGCTGGCATTTCTCAAATAACTAGCTCCACCACGATCCTCTCTTATTTCATGTAACATGCCTTCTTCCTCTTCTTTTGACTTTGATCCCTTCTTTGTTTGCCTCTACAACTGATTTAAGCTTCGCATCACTCGATTATTTATCTGACTTTTCTCTATCATCAGTCTCTCATTGTCTGTTTTGTAGCTCTGCACTTCTATTTTGAGGCTTCTTATGGTTTCTATTAATGTTTCCTTCTCTCCTTCCCCCTTGCATCCATTGGACTCTGTCTCTGCATTACCAACTCTGGTATTATGGCATTCAGCCTCCTTATCATGGTTGGAGGCTCCCTTGCCTTATTCCATTTATTCAATACACATTCTGAGCGAACGTGTTTAAACCCCTTAATTATGCAAAATGTGCAAGCGACCATTTTTTTAGAATTATGCTTATGATAAAAAAAATCTATCAAACCATGTTACAGGGCTTTTTATTTTTTCTTTTCAATTTACTAAGAACATAGTTGTATCAATATGCACCATATAACACTTCCATGTTATCCTTCAGTCGATAAAGAATTCAATTCTGCACAAGTGCTTCTTTCAAATCACCTTCCCAAGTGACCATGACTAGAAACCGCAGATAAATCCTTCCTTAGCACTTTTATGTCTCGAAAACAACCAATTCAACCATTAGACCTTCTTCCCTCAGCTATCAATTGCATGCGACCATGGTCATGACCCTGCGCTTACCTAAAAAAGTGCTGATCTAGGGCTTCAAGACTTCAGAACTTCGAAACCTTCAAATAAGACTCGATCAACAGTCCTCATTCTCATTCACAATCAACGATCGAGATCCACTTCGGGACTCCACACTTCGGGATTTTAGCACTTTCGACCTCTTCTTTCCCCCGGAGTACTCTGTACCCAAATTTTGGGATCAGGCACCACATGCCCTCCTCAAATCAATGGATCTAGTCCACTTCAGGACTTCAGCCTTCAGAAGTTTCAACTTTCTCTGCTTGCTTCTTCCAGGAATTATTTTACCCGGAGTTAATGATCTACTGACACGTGTCCTTCCGTAGATCAAAGGTTGTGAATCGATTCATCTCTTTGGGCTTTAGGACTTCAGGATTCAAGAATTTCAAACTCTCCACCTTCGCTCTCTCTAAGAGTGCTTTCACCCGAAGTCAATGATCCATCGACGTGTCTCTCTCATAGATCAATGGCTATGAATTGCTTCGGTTCTTCAGGAGTTCTCGACCCAACACCAACTGTCACATATTCTTCCTCTGGAGTTCCTAGTCTCCGGACTCCATGATCTGTTTCCATGTAGTGAAATACTAGAATCAAACATGTGGATCAATCAGGTGGATGACACATGTCACATTCTAACTGACATTTCCATCCTCCACATGCTCCAACTTACTGACATGTGGCACACATCCCATGTGTCCACTTCATCCCAGGTGACATCCACAAGCCATCTCACTTCAGAATTCTGGGGTCCACATCACCTCATGGTGACATCATCATGCCCCACCACTTCGGCTCTTCGGGCTTCGAGACTTTTGGCTTCGGGAGTTTCCACACTATAAAACTTCTAATTCTCCTAAACTCTGAATTCCTAAACTGGCCAATATGTCGACATGTGTCTCCCTTATCATATGGTCCATATTAACCCTGGACTTTGGGACTTCGGGAGATACTGTTGCATAGATCAATGACTCTTGTTGATTTGAGATCAATGGTCCTAAATTACTTCAGGACTTCAGGTAATTCTTTCCCTAGTACTTCATTCTACAAAACCTTCTGAAGTACTAAATCTCTGAAGTGAGAGATCTGGCACCACGTGTCCTTGTTGATGGATGGTGCAGATGAACTGTGGGCTTCGATCCTTTGGGAGTTCTGGATTTTCTCATACATCTTTCTTATGAAGTGGTTATCCACCGGAGTGCAGGATCTCCTGCCATGCATCCACCTCGACCAACGATCTATATCTACTTTGGCTCTTTGGAGTTTCGATGTTTCGAGCAGTATCATGTCACATCACTAAATGCCTTTCAATTTGTAGGGGACCGCATCGATGGTTTGGAGTAACCTGCCTTTCGTCCCACAATTCTTTTGATGCTGACACGTAACCCCTAGGTGAAACTATGGTTTGGATTGCGGGACCTCCTTGGGAAATTAACTCCCATGCAAATTGGCCCCCTGCAATGCCTCCTATTGATCGATCTCTCTCTCTAATGGGATCTCAAGGTTGTGACTTAACATTTTCTTCGCTTTCATCGGACGACCCCTGTTTACCTTCCTTCCAATGTAACGATCACAGATCTCTCTTGATCCCATAGTAGTGATCGCTCTCGAATTAGAAGGGGATGGTCACGAACCTTCGAACCCTCACAAAGGACCTCTAACATTATAGCTCTTACATAGACTCTGCAATGCCATTCCTCCTGATCTTTTCAATTTCATAGTCGGAATTCGATCTCGATCACGAGACTCTGACCAACAGACCCGACCCATACCAACCTAATGTTTCAACTAGAAGCTTTGATACCAAGTTGTAACATACCCAACCACCCACAGGCCGGGGTACACCACCTTCAATCCCAACCCAAGACTTCCTTCTCTTATCGATACCTTTTTAAATTAATAAGGATGCATAAAGAAAAGGATTTAACCACATGAAAAATAATAACCAGCAAGCATGCATATTCTAAAGATGTAATCAAACAATAAATAAATACACAACAGAATACATTCATATTATAGGTAGATACTACCATAAGAAAGAGCTCTTATCTTTATAAAAGAAGACACCAACTAGATGCAGACCAAGGATGTTCCACCCAACCATAGATGATACTGTTCCCAAAACTCAACAGTATTGTCACCCCCAAGCCAGAGCTATGAATCCACAAGGATAGTTCGGGAGTTTTACTTGGCTTCCCAAACCAGTCAACACTCAATCTCTCATGGGATTTCCCATCACTCACAACAATCCGAGTACCCATCTCTCTTCTACCCAGCTTGCACCACCCAAGAGAATGGACCTCCACCCTTCTCTGTCATGTTGTCCCTCAGACAATCCTTCTCCTTATTTTGGGCTCCAACGCAATTGGTCCAAAATATCCGTGTTGGAACTCTCAATACTCACAGTTGTGAACAACGTTGGACATAGGCCAACACATCTCAGACATGCAGGCCTCAAGTGATGCTTGGATCACACCAACGACCACTACAACCAACAATACCATGGCTAATCTTTGATAGTTCAGTTCCCTTTCCCAAATCAAGACGTGGGTGAGGATGTATACATGAGTGATAGATAAGTATGGAATGAATGAACGAGTGAGAAATCAAATGAAGGAGTGAATGAGCTATCAGCTGAACCCCTCATCAGACCAGAGGCGGGTTTAAGTAATTCGTGTGGAATCAAGAACCTCCTGGCCTTCCCCAAGAATCCCATGTAACTGATCCACCACCTTAGACCAAAGGGTAATTAAAAATAGGAAATAAACATTTATCCCCTCAATCCCCCTCTCTTTTGGAATCATATCCCCCTATAACTCTAGTCCTTGTCCGTCTAGCAGCCAACAATGTATGTATTATTAATAATGATAAAGAAATTACATTTCTTGGGCACTCTGGCCTCTTAGCAATGTAGAAATACATTATTTAAAATGGGGGTTCAAAACCCGGGGTGTTACAAGAATGAGTCCTCATTTGAGGTTAGGGATACTGAGCATTTCCAAGTGACTAAATCCCATTTCTTTTCTTTGCAAGTTCCACCCCACACAAAGTATTTTTGGAGGTTTCAGACAACTTTTAGGATCGCTTTGGGAGAAACCATGAATTAAAACAAGAGGCATGGATTGAAGGATCTACTTGAGAAGGACCAATTGTGATGATGCATTGAGCATTTTGAAGGACCAATTAGACAATTTCTTGTTCATTTAGGAGAGGAGGTCATCCCATGATGAATTTCATCGTCTGTTTTCAATGAGAAGGAACTGATGTATTTTGATGGGAGAGAGATCCTTTGGAATCCAAGGATCCTATATATGTTAGCCTATACAATTGAGGTAGTGTGAAATAAAAAAAACTGAGACTGAGACTGACCCTTGGCTTCTCTAGTTGTAGACTGAGCCATGAGAATATTTTCATCAATAAATTGTTGATGGGAGATGGGATGCTCCTCATCGTGAACACACAAGACTTCATTTTATTTTATACCACAGTCATTTTGATGGCTCTGCCAAGACTTTCATCCATCAAGATGAAGATGAAGGTTGAAAAGGGATCGCTTTACCTGCACCATTGGAGAGAGAGAAAGTAGAAGGAGAGTAGTTGACCAGGATTGAAAAGTAAGAACATAAGGTAAGGGAAAGTAATAATTTGATCGAGGGATTTAGACATATCCAATTTTAAGAGCATACCGAGGGTTTTGGAAATTTTTAAAGAGTGGATTCAACCATGTGGAAAGGATAATCCAATCCAAGATTTGCCTCCCCTCCACATAGATGACTTTAGTGATGATTTTGTAGACCATGTTACCAAGGGAAATTAGGCGAAATTTGTTGGGGTTTTCCACCTTGTCTTCCTTTGATATGAAGGTGAGGAAGTTTATATTTAGATATGGGATAAAATTGGAGTGATGGTGGGAGTCTTCTACTAAGGCCCATATGTCCCAAGTGATTGATTCTTGAAGCCACCTAGTTTTGGTCTCTTCTACAATTGTTCTAGGTGTGAATGGCATTGATGGTTGAGGGATTGAATGGTTTCAAGAAATGATTGGGAGTCATGGTCAAGCCTTCTTATGCCTCCTTTATTTTCGTTCAGAGAGGTAATTATGTTGAATTATCCACCAATAAGCCAATGATCATTATTGATGATGGGGTTGTAGATGTTGAATGGAGTCAATAAAATGAAGCTTGTCAGGGATAGAGTTGGGGCCATAAAAATGATTGAGAAAGTGATTTTGATAGGACCATACAAGCTGGAAGGGAGTCATGAGGAAGCGCTTGGTTGTAAAGAAGTTGGACAAATTTATTTTAGCAGGTTTCTAGATAAGGGAAAGGCCTCCTTTTACTTTGTGTGCATTTAAGGCCATAGCTTGGGGTCCCTTCTAGATGCAAGAGGAAAGTGTTTGAAAAAGAACTTGGAGGAATTTAGTTTCTTGTATCATTAATATAAAGGGATTTTCCTAGAGGATTTTTTGACTGAGAAGCCTATGTTTGGTTTTACCATTAAGGCCTTTGATATTCCAAGAGATGACCTTCATGAGGAATGTGGGGGGTTGGGTAGGAACTTATCTTTCATCAACGTAAGGTGACCCGACTTAACAAAAAACTCTTCCAAATATTTAAGAAGTTGTTTGTTTCTTTGCCAACCTCTTTTTATTTTTCTTTAGGGATTTTAGGTTGAGTAGAGGAAGAGGATTTAATTCTTGTAGAAGGAATAGAGGGCATACCTTTTACTTTTGTTGTTGGGTTGCTAAGAATTTTATTATGAACCAACAAGTCCTTTAGAAGATGATCCTATCGCTCATTGATTGAATTCAATTCTTGATGATAGTAGGAAGAAGAAATGGACTTTAGGTCAAGATCCCCAAGGTCCATTTCCTTTCCATAGAAATAACAAGGCAATAACTTAACCTCTGATGTGCCTAGATTTGGTATAGGAATTATTTTCTATGGATTTGCTACAAGAATGTACCCATATTGCGAAAGAGAACATGCATTATTATAAAGCTGAGTAGTCTGCTCAGGATTTCCAAAATGGGCCGCTTTTCAGCTCATGGAGCCTTGTACCAAGTAGCATGCACTCAAGAACTGTTGAAAATGATGAAAATGCTAAGGTAGTTTCAATATTGAGTCGGCTGTTGGCAAATATTGAACAAGCAACGAATGAGTGTTGATGGTTGTTGTCATTGATGGAAACAACGGAGATGGCAGGATATGAAGGATAAAACCCCTTGGGGATTCGGACGTAGAAGCTTAGGAGGAACAGCCTTGAAGAAAACACGTGCAACAAGAGTTTGCAGAGAAGAAGGAAGACAGCGATCCAGTGACCGTTGGATCCCATTCAAATTTCCCGAAAGGCCGACAACCGTCAGATTTGCAGAATTTGCAAGGGAGATAAGTCATTGGAGATTCGGGGAGACAACGAAAACCCCGAAATCGCGATATGTGATTTCGTGATTTGATCGCAGCCGTTAAATCAAGAAGAAATCGGGACCATCCACTGGTAGACAGGAGTCTTCATCGGAGTATCAGGGATCGGGGATCGGGATTTTATACTGTCCAATTCACTTGACATCGAAAACCCCGAAATCGCGATATGCGATTTCATGATTTGATCGCAACCGTTAAAGAAAGCATGAGATATGGACCTTTGATTTTCTTCATCGTAGTTTCGTGGATCGGGGTTTCAATATCCAAAGAATACAATGCAACGAAAATATCGATTTCGCGATATGCGAAATCCCGACTAAATCTACACCGTCAGATCAACATGAGATCTAGACCATTGATCCAACTCACGATGGTAGACCACATCACTCAGGGACACGTGGCACAACCAGGGAATGACAGGTGTTAGGCAGATCTAACACTTCAGGCACATACAATTCACGAACCAGAGTGACATGTGGTAGGATCTAACACGTGCCAAACCACGTGTGACGTCAGCAGAGGCATCGCTGATTGGGACTTTGATATGTCAAGGGCACACTGCAACAAAAAATCTGAAATCGTGATATGCGATTTTGGGATGTAATCACAGCCGTTGGATAAGAATGAGATCTGGACCGTTGATCTCCGTCATCGGAGAATCGGGGATCGAGAATTCTATAGGCATGTGCATGATGACATCTTAAATGCCGAAACCCCGATGAGAGGCTTGACCGAGGTATTATGTTGACGGTCACATGGACCATTGTGTAGCTGGAAGGGGCTAAAGCTTGAGAAAGGAGCACATCAGGAATCAGAGAATCGGGGGTTCCGAGTACATGTGCATCTCGATACTGAGAATGATGAATTCACGATGAGTGAAATCTCGATGGGATCTGAAACCGTTGGATCAAGAATTGATCGGATGGTTGCTATTCTTACTCACACATTAATGCTTTAGTTATAAATCAGTTAAGAGAAACAGACTAATGATGACAAATAAGTTAGCGTTTTAGTTGCCAAGACAGATGTCCCCGTATTACTGATTGGAAGGGGAAGTCGAATCGTCAAGATAGCCTGTATAAAAGATTATGAATGAGACTGAATGAGGGTGATCGTGACATATGTAAAAAGAATGAAATAGTAAGAAAAGAGAAAGGAGAAGGTGTTGAGGATGAAGTTTAATTGATGTACAGAATGAAATGAAATGTATATCAGAAACAGAGGAAATGATAGGCAGAGGGGAAGAAGAACAGAATGACAAAAGAATGTGATGCAGAGCAGACCTGTGAAGCAAGAGAAGAATTGTAGAACGATAGAGCAAGCAGAAGAAGAGCAGAATGATAGAACAATGCGATGCAGAGGAG
>JASDQU010204413.1:0-18837 GCA_032191745.1 Picea mariana
ACTGATAATTTGGGGGGAGCATGATCAGATCTTTCCACTTGAGTTGGGAAATAGATTGAAGAGGTTTGCACACTTTGACTGTTGCCTGGCTTCGTAATGTTAGTTATTTGCATTTGTTGCATCTTATTAACCCCCTTTGAATCTGGCAGGCATCTGGGTGATAGAGCAGAGCTTGTGTTGTTTAAGGATGCAGGGCATGGTGTGCACGTAGAGAAGTCAACCAAGTTTAACAGTCAGCTAAAGAAGTTTCTGCTGGGCTGATCTTTGACAAATTAATATCGATGTGGGGATTGCTAAACATGTTCACTTTTCCAGCACATATATTCACATGTCCTGGTAGAGTTGGGTTTTTGGATTCATGTCCTAGTTCATGTAAATTTCTCATAAGTTCTTCAATCTAAGATTCTATGCATTTTTTGGTTTTTGAATTCAAGGAGAATACCCCACAATTTATCTGGAGAGTTTTGCTTTAGTGGGAATATCCGATTGAAACTTTCTTCTGAGTATATGATGGAAAGTTTTTCCAATGGAACAGACTTAATGCCCTGATGCTTGCATTGATGACCATCTAATTTGAAGGCTGACCCGATTCAGACTAAGATACCAAGAGGCATTGGATTTGTTGGGTAAGTGGTCTCCCGATACCAATTTCACTGATTCCTTTATTTTTTCAGGTTCCTTGCTATCGACTGGGGTTTTGGGAGTCATAGGTTCTTTACTTCACAAAGTCACTTCTTTCCCTCTTCCATCGATTTCATCATCTGTATTATGTCAGGGTCCTACTGTTGGGGACTTTTATCCACCCCATTTAGCCACTCCTTTGGCCTCTTATTTGGGAACGACGTTTCCTAGTGTCTATTTGGATATCTTGGTTTCTTCTTCTTTGGAAACAAATGTGGTTTTAGGGACTTCTGGACACTCCCCATATAGGATCCCCAATATTAAAGCTTATGTCTCCTCTTTAACCGAGTACCCTTTGGTCTCGTCTGAGCCTATTCCCACTATTTGTGTTACCCCATCGACCTCCAAGAACTCGTCTTCTAATGATAGTGGGGTCCGGTATGCCTTGCGTAACAAGTTGATTATAAAAGAGGACTTTTTAGAGGGTGTTGTTGATGCGTCGGGGGGGGGGGTGTGGACTGGGAACCTTACCTCGTGCTTCCTTGTATGTCAGAGGTCGAGGTATAAAGTCCCACCTTTTATTGGCACAAGATCGGGCCAAGATTGATTTGGCCTCGGGTAGACAATCTTCCATCGAATGGACACTTAGAGCAAAGCAAACCCAAGGGGAGGTTACCTCATGAAAATCATGTCTTTCAACTATCGAGGGTTGGTGAATCCTTCTAAAAAATCGTCTTTGAGAAGATTGGTGGATGTTGTAACTCCGAAGGTTATTTTTCTTCAAGAAACTATGGGGATTAGTGAACCAGTGGTGGCGGTTTTAGAATCCTTGCTGCCAGGATGGGATTTTGTGGCGGTTGATGCCAAGGGTCGATCAGGGGGATTAGCTACTTGGTGGTTGTTAAAGAAGTGCATTTGTGAGAGTGTTTGGGGTTTCAAGTTGGGGATCATATTGAATGTTTTCTCTACATATTTGGGTCATTCGCTAACTCTAGTAAATGTCTATGGTCCTTATTTATACAGGCAGAGATATTGGGAATCCCTTGCTTGGTGCTCTTGGTTTTCTAAGAGGGAGGTTATTATTGGTGGGGATTTCAATTTCTATTTGGGATTTGTGGAAGTTTGGGGTCCTCGTTCAATCCTGGACCCTTTAGCTAAATACTTTTTAAAAAATTTGGATCAGCATGGGCTGATGGATATTGAACCTACAAAACTTAATCCTACTTGGAGGAATAGAAGGACTGGGGATGAAAGGGTGGAAAAAGGACTGGACCGGTTCTTGTTGGCAGAGAGATTGATTGATTCCTTGACATTGGTCAGACAATGGGTTTCCTATGGTGGTGAATCAGATCATAGTCTGATAGTGCTGGAGTTAAGAGGTAGGGGTAGGAGAGCCCCTAGTCCTTTTAAATTTTTTGAGGGTTGGTTAAAGGATCCAGAATATCAAGCTTTGGTATGAATTCTATGGATCCCTATTGAGCCTGATTATCATAACCATGCGGTTGTTATTTTTTTGGAAAACTTGAAAAGGATCAAACAAGCAACTATTACTTGGGCTCATGAGAAAAAAGTTAAAGAGGAACAAGAGATGAGACACATTGAACAATCACTTACGGAACTGCAGGATGGTCATGGACGGGGTTTTAGTACCCCGAAGAAAAGGAGTACCTAGTTAGACTGGAAAAAAGGCGAAGGGAGTTATTGGAGGAAAAAGAAGCCCTGTGGAGGTTAAAGAGTCACGCTATTTGGATTACCTGTGGGGATGAGAATACCAAATTTTTTCATTCATATGCCAAAGGTAGGTAAATGGAAAAATACAATTTGGGGTTTACAGAAGGGGGATGGGGAAGTTGTTAACTTATTTGAAGGATTGGCTACTATGGGAATAAATCATTTTCGAGATATTTTCAAGGCCCAGGAGGGGACTTCTATTGCAAAAATTGTTCAAGTAGTCAGGTTATTCCCTTGTTTTGTGGAGGAGGAAGACAATCTGAGTTTAATGGCTGGGATTTCTGAAAAAGAATCACTCTTTTCAAAAGGGCAAAATCTTTGGTCCTTATGGTCGGCCTATTGAATTTTACCTGGGATTCTTCGATCTACTGGGTAGTGATGTTTTGAAGGTGGTGGAAGAACCATGAGTAAATGGACATATTCATGATCCTTTAAACTCAACATTTATTGCTCTAATACCCAAGTCAGATAACCCCTCCTCTTTTGACGATTTTTGACCAATTTCTTTATGCAATTGTCTTTACAAGTTTATCTCAAAAGTTATCAGTAGAAGATTAAAAGATATCCTTTCTAGAAATATCTCAAGTGAACCGTTTAGATTTTTGGCGGGTAGGCAGATACATGAGGCTATTGGGGTAACTCAAGAAGGACTGCTTAGTACGAAAACTAAAAATCTTAAAGGGGTTGGTGTGAAAATTGAACTTTCAAAAGATTATGACAGAGTAAATTGGCTATACATCCGGATGTTGTTGATACACCTCAGTTTTGGGGTGGATTTTACAAATTGGGTAATGGGTTGTCTTTCAACAGTCTCCTTCTCTATTTCGATTAATGGGTCATCTTCATCATTTTTTCAAGCTGATATAGGATTACAATAGGGGTGCCCCTTGTCACCACTGCTCTTCCTTATGGTAGCAGAAAGTATTAGCCGCTTTTTGGAAGAGGCAAAAATTTCAGGTAGTTTCAAAGGGATAAAAATTTCCTTGGTTTTGTACATTTCCCACTTGTTCTTTGTAGATCGTATCTTAATTTTATCTGATGGAGATATTGATAAACTGTGTGAAGGTCTTACTCTTTTTAAAAGGGCTACAGGTATGTTAATCAATGAACATAAGTCTAGTATTACATTTGTATCTTTGGAAGGTGAAGAGTTACAATATATCACTTCAAAGCTCCCCTTTTAGGTGATTGAGCTAGATGTGGGGCTGAAATATCTTGGATTTCAGTTAAAACCAAATGACTACATGAAGATAGATTGGATGTGGCTCATTGCAAAATTAGAGAAAAGATTAAAGGTATGGAGTCATAAGTGGTTGTCAAGGACTGGGAGGTTGGTTTTGATTAAGTTGGTTTTGGAGGCAATCCTGGTCTATTGGATATCCTTATCTTGGATTCCAAAAGGAATTCTAGAAAAAGCAAGGAAAATTTGTTTTTCCTATCTGTGGCAGGGAAACAAGGATATGCAGGTAATGTCTTGGGTTCGGTGGGAGAGAATTGTGGTTCTGAAGGCTTTAGGGGGATGGGGGTTGAAAAACATTTTTTTATTCTCAAAAACTCTTGCAACTAAGTGTACCTGGAGATTGATCAATTCTACTAGCCTCTGGACCAGAGTTGTATATCAGAAATATATTATGCCTCTTAATATACTTGAATGGATACATGACCCAATCAAAAGACTTTCGGATATCTCTATTATTTGGAAAGCGACGATCAAGGATTTTGAATTGATCGGGAATGGCCTGGTTTGGAGGATTAGTTCTGGTAGGATGATCTGGATTGGTTTGGATCCGTGGGCTGACAGTTATCAGGGACATCTTTTAAATGTTGGGACTCACTTAAGGTTGGAGCGTGGAGGTTTCTTTCACTTAGCACAGGTTAGAGACCCAACCACAACCATCTTTTGGCACCAAGTTTGGTTTTCGGGGCAGAGGCTTGGACTAATTGATGAGGATTTAAATCATTGGGACAAGTATATCCAGGCTTTAAGGGTGGCCAATATTTGTTTGACCGAAAGGGATGACGAATTACTCTGGGATGGTGATTCGAGCGGGGTGTATACTCCAAAAGCAGGATATGTTCAGCCTAGTGTGGAAGTACATCAGAGAGAACCACTTTGGTGGTGGAAGAAACTATGGAAACAACATTGTTCGACAAAAGGGAAGTTACTGGTTTGGTCGATTTTGGAGAACAAATTGCCAACTTGGGAGAATCTACAAAAGAGACAATTCCATGGGCCAGGATGGTGTACTCTTTGCAAAGAACATTTGGAATAAGTGGATCACCTTTTCATGCAAAGTGTTTTTACCAGGGATGTTTGGGAAGAATCACAATCCTTGAAAAACACACTCAGGTGTTGGCAGGGCATTTCCTTTGATGTGGCATTAAAGGATTGGATGTATGCGAGGGGGAATTATGATTATAAGGATTTTCCTATTATCATATCCTGGGGGATCTGGATAGATTGGAACAAAGCTATTTTCAATGATGAGGTCATTCTGACCACTAGTGTGGCTTCTATATGCATTGGTATCTTGGAATCCTTTACATTTTCGGGAGTTGAGGGGTAGGGCCTTACTCGATTTGTAAGGGAGGAAATCTTTGATAACAATGGGCCATGGGGATACTTCGACGGGGCTGCATATGATGATCATATTTTGTGTGCAGGGGGTGGTTGTATTTACCTTTCCACAACACATTACTACTTTCTCAAATCGGGTTTGGGGGTTGGAATAAATAATTATTCTGAATTAATGGCATTAAAACTTTTGCCATTATTTGCTGTGGAAAAGGGTTGTCAAACATTGCAATTTTTTGGTGACTCCTTGTTAATCATCAATTGGGAAAATGGCATTCAAAGATGTCACATTTCTCGCCTAGTTTCAATTTACGAGGAAGTGATGAGAATTAAAAATTTATTTGACACTATCTCTTTTACCCATCTCTACAGGGAGCACGGATAAACTTTCCAAAAAAACCTTGCAACTAGCTTATGGTCATTGGTATATTGAAGAACAATCACATATGTGAACCAGTGGTTACTACCATAGGCCTTTTCATGAAAATTAGGATTTTTGATCAATTGGTTCATTTTAATGTTTTTTTTTTTTTTTTTGGACTTTATGTATGACTATATTACTCTACACTTCATCCTCAGATTTATTTTATTTTGGTAATGTTTATCAGTTGGATATATGTCTTGTCCCGGATATCTAAAAATTGATATGGATTATATTGATGGAAATGTAATGATGCATTTAATACATCAATAGTATAGGATATCACAAATTTTGTTTTAATTTTAATGAAATTATGAATTTTTCAGAGAAAAAAAAAGAATCTACCATAAATAGGAAAGTTTATTTTTTTACCTAGATAGGGGTGTTTTAACTACATTTTTTGGACTGAAAAAGAAGAGTTTTCTCAATGGACAAGAAACTTTTTCAAAGCCACTTTTATGACGTGTGTTTTATAGATGTGTCAAAATTTCTAAAATTCCTCCACACTTATAAACACCCATTGAAGCATATTTGTGTATTTATGTGTGAAGAAAAGATATCTAGACTTCGAAAATTTTCTAGGGTGGCTTCTTCTAGGCCACATTTAACATTTCTACAACTCGGAAAAGATAAAGTTTGAGGCTATAGCTCAGAACTATCCACTCATACCAATGGTAGCGGTTTCCTGGACGATGATTACATATTTCCCCGGGCATGCATGCTTTCCCCCAAATCACCATCTGCAGTCTTGAGTTGATCTAGGAATTTGGATCAAGACTAGTGATATTTTGAGTTTATTACTAAAAGAGGGAAGGATCCAGGTCCGAAAATCCTCTCACCACAATCAATCTACCATGCATGCTACCTATAATTAAATAATTTGGAATGCAAAATTAAGAGGATCACAACTTAGCCAACTGATAATTGATATAATTTGATATTTGAACTACTATGATCAGGGCACAATAGAACCTCTTAAATATTTTGGCTAGCCTTCAAAGCATAATGATGATAAGCCACCACGCATTGTTGCCAATGTGGTGTTGGGTGATTGAGATGGTAATTCATGTGCCTCTATTACCTTTGTTAGTCGTTATTTATGGTCATTTAATGACCCAATTCACCCTTTGAGGCCTTAAATTTTGTATTAGGCCAATTTTTTATTGTGCGAATAGACCTTTTAGGATATAATTTAGAGGGTTATTTAATGCACCACTGATATTTCTTGGTCATGGTGGTACATATCGTGGTGGCCTATGCAGTGTGTTTTAATTTGTAATATGCTTTGATATCTTAACTTTATCGCTCCATGCATTTCTGCAGTTCAGATAGGACATGCATAATAGTTAGGATTTAACCCTCTATGCCATTATAAGTAAGTATTCGTCCAGTCATTGATGTCACTCTAATTGATTTCATTCTTGATATTTTCAAGAAAACACCCTATTCCTCATTCCCTACCCTCCCAAAATTCCTTCATTGTGGAAGGGCTCAAGGCTTGGATCACCAGATTCCTGCACAGGCTTCGCCACAACGACCCGTACTCGGCAGTGTAGAGAGAGAGATGAGGATTTAGATTATTTTTTAATTATAAAGGTTAAAAAAGGAAAGTTGAATTTTTTTATATTAATTAAGAAGTAAAAGTTAAAATTTAATAAAGAAATTGAAAAATAATAAATATATGGAGAATCTAGATTTAAGATTTTTTTTGTTTTTTTAAGAATTAAAGAGTAAAATAAAAGAATAAAAGTGAGAATATTAGTAATAGTTAGATAATAAGAAAAAGTGAAAATAACTTATTGGTAAATAGAAAATTTAGAAGGAATAACATAAATTAGTTAGTACAAATAGAAGTTAATTAGCATAGCAGCAAAATAGTTGTTGGTGAATGCCGAAAGGCTGAGAAGATGAAATGAATCTTTAAAAGAATATATTAAATTTTATTATCTATTAACAAATAAATTGTTGGGCTATCAAAGTAATTTTTAAATATGATTAGGTAAATGTAAAAAAGTAAACACATAAACTGATGTCTTTATAATAGCTAGGAAGTTAATGATTGAAATCATAGTCATTTATTTTGTATGACTACTAAGAATATTCCAGTCATATTTAATCCTGTCCATAGAAAACTTATTAAGCACTAAACCCCTATTGTCAATAGGTGTACGCCTTTCGGCGTAACTAGAATAAAGAAAAGATGAGAGAGAGGAAAGAGAGAAAAATGTTTCATTAAAAAACAATGGTTGATTAGTTTCGGATAATAATGGGGGGCTAATACTAAAATTTTGGTTTGGTGTTGTGGGAATGCTCAACCTTGGTAAGGCATTTATGAAGGGTGTCAACAATATATTATTTGAGACGGGTTTGGATACATGTGATTATTTGGACCATGTAGGATTTGCTACTTTGAGATGAGTTTGGATAGACATGCTTATTTGGCCAATGTAGGATTTTCCACACGAGAGAGAAGAGGGTTAGATTTATCTTTGGCATTTCTAGATAATTAATTGTTTAAGGGTTTTGTGAAGTTTGGAAATAGTCTTGACATTCTTTTTGGTTAAGATCTTGGAAATATGATCTAACACCTTGAATGTAAGGGAATTTGATTAGAGTTCTAGGTGGGGAACTAGGGAGGGACCACTTGGGTTTTGGGTGGAGGGCGGCATGAAAGGCTCTATTAATTTGGTATAAAGAGTATATTTTTGTGAGGATGGCATTAGTGAGGTGGGATCTTTCTTTGCTTATATGTTGGGGATCGGAGATTAGAATGGCTCTCAAAACGAGGGCTTTTAGAACAACACTTTTTTTATTTGGATGATAGTGGGATTGAGCATAAATATATCGATGAGTATGGGTGTTTTTACGATAGATTTTGTGGGAAAGGAAACCATGAGGCTGATTGATAACTATGACATTAAGGAAAGAGAGGGATTTAAGTTGTTGGGTTTCCATGGTGAATTGAATGGGAGTAATTCTATTAATATGGTCATGAAATGAGTTGAAGGAAGATGGTCATGAAATGAGTATGAGTCCTTTTATGATGAGCTTGGTGGGAAGGGGAACCATGAGATTGATGGGTAACAAGGACATTAAAGAAAGGGAACCATGAGGTTGATTGGTAACAAGGACATTAAAGAAAGGGAGGGGGTTAAGTTGTTGGGTTTCCATGGTGAATTGAATGGGGGAGAATTTCTATTAAGATGGTCATAAAAATGAGTTGAAGGAAGATTAACCATGAGACCAAATGATGAATGTAATGAAACATTTATAGTATTTCTTTTCACATTGAGAGAGGATATGATTGCTTGGGTTGAGCTTAAACATATTTGTTGAACGATGCATAACTAGCATAGTTGATCATATATATTCCTTGGACTTTGAATTCAACTATTCACGTGTTCAAAAGGATTCTTTAATGTTTGGAAATATTTAGCAGTCCTAATTCTCGTCTTTTTTTGTGGTTTTAAGAGAGATATTTATGATTTTTGTAGTTTCTTCATTAGGATATATGTTTCATAAATTTGTATATTTTTAATATGTTATTCAAAAAGTATTCAATTTTTTAAATCTATGTTGTTGTTTTTCGCATTTGAGGAAATTTTATGCCATCAAAATTCAAGAGGGAATTTCATCCACTGTTGGTAATTATGGGAATTTTGTCGATCCTTGGTAATTATCAAAGGTTCAAATTAACATGTAGGATAAGCTCAGTAAAATTTGAATTTGGTTCATCATTACATAAGTTCTTTTCCTTTATCATCAATCATATATGGAAAAATTTTAAATCCATTTAATTATTCATATATGTCTTTTGAACATGCCACTTTTTAATAAATTTTTCAACAAAAATTACCACGACAGTTGTAAAAAGGATGTGGAAGGAGTTGTCTTTGTTTGATCTCCTACACATGAAAGATATTTAAAAGGACGTAGAGGTGTATAATATGCTTTCTACACTAATCAATAATAGAAAAAATATGCAAAAATTAAATAAACACAATTGCAATAATAAAGAACAAAAAAACATACAACCATTAGACAATGATTTCCCGGGGAAGACCAATCTGGGAGAAAAACCCCACACTTTAACACACTTAATGTATTATTCAACAACTAAATGGTTACAATAGTAATATAAGGATAATAGAAAAATTTTGACAGCATAATAGTAAACTAAACTCACACTTTGTTTATGTCCAACCCTAGCACTAAATAAATAGGCATAACAAAACCATAAACAATATATGGTTTTCCAATTCTACATGTTGGAAACCAACAACAATTAATTGGCCAGCTACTGCTACTTAGCATTCATTCCCTGCTAGTGAACTGCTTTTATTCACTGCCACAATCAACATGTATTCCCTGCTATTTCTCAACAATCATTACCTACTCCACTATAGGATTGCGAGGTGTATGACACACTTGTCCCAACATTCTCCCACTTGTCATATCCATTGCAAAAGTATAAGGGAGAATACATCAAATTATGAGATAATTGTTAGGGGCCATAAGGCCCATAGACTCATATCACCACTTGAATTTACATGTGCTCACTAGTTTCTTTAATGCATTTGTATCGTTTTTCAAAGTGTCAATTTTCCCATCCTCTACCATGTCCCTAATGAAAAGGTACAAGATATTTATATGCTTTGTCTTCACATGAAAGGTCAATTTCTTAGCCAAACAAATGGAAATGTTACTATCACATTGAATTGTAATAACTTTCTAACTTGTCTCTACTTCTAAAATCAATTTCAGAAGCCAAATGGTTTCCTTACATGAATGAGTATCTTCCATATACTCTACCTTTGTAGTGGAAAAAGTGACCATAACTTGTTTCTTAATCATACAACTTACTGCTCCACCAAACAATTGAAACACATATCCACTCGTAGATCTCCTTCTATCTACATGCCCTACACAATCATAATCCACATAACCCTATATATCCACTGAGTGTGGGTTCCTTGAAACATCACTATGATAGCAAATGGAATATTAAGAAGTACCCCACAAATATTTGAAGACTACATCCCAATGTTCACGTCTAGGATTAGCCATGAATCTATTCAATACTCCCATTGCTTGGGCAATGTATGATCTAGTACAGACCATAACATACATCAAACTACCAGTTGCACTTGCATAAGGAACATAAGCCATATCCTCCATCTTTGTAGGCGTTCTAGAACACTACTCAACTGAAAGTTTAGTTCCCACATAAATGGAAACACTTAATTGTCTACAATATGCCATGCGAAAATGTTGTAGCACAGAGTTTACATACTTACTCTGGCTCAACCAAAGATTGATATTTTCTTTATCTCTCATAATCTCCATTCCTAATATATATTTTATAACCCCAAGTTCTTTATTTCAAATTGTGTTGAAAGCTCATACTTGAAATCATGAATCACATCCTTATTGTTACCAAATAATGACATATCATATACATATAGAGTGATAACAAGAAAATGACCACAATCATGTTTGTAATACATGTAGTGATTTGATTTGGATCTCAAAAATCTCAATCCCAACACAAAATAATCAAACTTTTGGTACCACACTCTAAGAGATTGTTTGATACCATAAAGACTTTTTTAATTTGTAAGTCAATGACTCTTTATCCTTTTCAATGTAGTGCTCTTTGGATATGCCATATACATCTCCTCCTTCAATTCACCATGTAGGAATGGTGTTTTCACATCCATTTGCTCTATCTCTAAATCAAAATTTGTTGCTACAGATAATAGGATCCTAATAGATATTAACTTAGCAACTGGAGAAAATATATCACCAAAGTCTATCACCTCAACTTGAAGATATCCTTTTGCAGCTAACCTTACCTTATGATTTTCAACATTGTCATCTAAATCGATCTTATTTTTGAACACCCATTTACATCCAATGTGTTTCCATCCATTAGGAAATGGTACCAAGTCCCATGTATCATTCTTTATAAGTGCAACAATTTCATCATCCATGGTTAATCTTCGGGACTCCTTATCTTCCATCTCCATTTCCTCTTTCATCATGCTAGGGCCATTGGTTTTAGAAAATAAATCAAATATACATATGAAATCGTACAAACTATAATTATACCTATTTTGTTTACTTCTTTGGCATGTGGACCTCCTTAAAGTTTGAGGTGGAGTTTCTTCCTCCTCTTTCGAACTCTCTAAACTCTCCTCCTCATCAAATCCATAATGAGCAACTTGTTCATTTTTCGGTTCATCTTTATTAGTATTGGGTGGTGTATGAACCACTTTATTCTTCTCATCCTCATCTAGCTGCACCATTGTGGTAGAAGACTTAACTTCTATGAAATTAACATTCCTTCTATACAAAAAATTTATGGCCACAAGATCCCAAGGCTTGTACCTTTTCACACAAATGCCATAGTCAATGAAGATATATTTCACAGTCTTGCTATCCAACTTCAATCACTTATCCTTAGGCACATGAGCATATGCATCACAACAAAAAACACAAAGATGCTAAAGTGAGGGCTTCTTTCCCATCCATACCTCCATAGGGGTCTTATCAACAATTATTGATGCAAGAGACCTATTAGTCAAATAACATGCAATAGTAATTTCTTTTTCGTAGAACTTCTCTAAGTTGACACCACAAGCATACTCCTAGCTCTCTCCAACAATATCTTTCTTATTAGGCACCTTAATTCTCACCATTTTTGGGGGAGGAACACATTGGTTGCTTACAAATGTTTAATCATCATCAAATATCCTATTTCTATCCTAGAACAAGAATATAAATCAATGATTTGATAGATTCAATGTTGTAGATCTAGAAAAATAGATAATTAAGGACTACAAGGCATGAATTAACAATTACCTTGTAAGTTCCTCTAGCTATAGCAAGATGCTCCTCTTGTGGAATTTTTCTAGATCTTTCATCCAAGAAACCCATTATAATCACAAACAGTCTTAGTTTCCCTAGACAATTAAAACCCTCAAGACAATTCCAAATGAACACAACTTTAGCAAAGTGTGAGACAACAGAGTTCCTTATTATTCTCCAACAAGTTACAAATGATTGAGAGGATCACAAATAAAATATAATAGATCTCTAACCTCCGATCCTCAAAATAGTAACTCCTAAATTTGAGTTTCCTTAAAAAAACACTCTAACCACTTCAATTATCACAAAAAATGGTCCAAATGATTGCAATCACCTCTAACAAACTCCATAACTACCTCAACATGTGGAAAAAAATGCATAACAGACTCAATAAATCCACACATGTGAGAATATTACTCCAATAAGACAAGTGATCCTTCAAGATTTGATCTAGGTGGCATACATGATGATGTGGAGTCTTTGCCACACTGTCTAATGCACTGTAACATATCCAAATGTAGTGACATGTATTGCAGTGAACGTACATGTATCCCAATGTAGATATATAGATACCAATGTAGTGTCATGGATCCCAATGTAGATACATATGTATGTATGGTAGTACATATATCCCAAGGTAGTATCATAGATCCCAATGCAATGTCACAGATCCCAATGAAAGTACACAAATATTGAGGTATAGTACATGGATCCCAAGGCATAGATGCCACACCTGATGCATGTACATTTATCCTAATGCAAGGTGCCCACCTGTAGTAGTGGATCATGCCTCAATATATGTGCTATTAGGCGGTAAACATATGAGTGATTTCTTCTAACTTCTCAATAACTCATTTATCTATTACACTTTAGGCTAAGTTCACCCATTATGAGGAAAACATTAACCTCTATTACATGTGACACTCCTAAGACCAAGAAATATGTCCTAAATTGCTAAGTTAGAAGTAGGTAATGTGATGGATAATGTGCATAAGGGATAAGGGGAAACTTCATGAATAAACCTTCATAGTCATGTATGATGTGTAGGTTTTCCTCTACTAAATTTCAAGAGCTTGGGGGTCTTCATTTCTTCCATGATGGCGTTCATGAGGGTGCATTAGGCTTAGAGTTATCACCTCGACACTTTGTTTTACTACCCCTTTTGTATTTTCTTTTTTCTTTATGATTTCCTTTCTTTCTTTTCTTTATTTTCTTAGGCCTTTGTTTATATATGCATTATTAAGCATAGGACTAGGTGCAAGGGAATTTTAATGAGGTGGCATAGCTCCAACAATTTTGTTTTTGGATTTTAACTTTTTTATACTATTACTACCTTGAGCACTTGCACTCTTTTGGCTTTGAAGGATCTTACACATGGGTCTTAATTACTTTCCTTAGGACCTTGATGAATGATTTATGATAACTTAACCATGAGTGGGAAGTATGATGTATGGAATGGAAGTGAATGGGAAAGATGTAAAGTGTTAAGTATAGTTGGGATATAAAATACACTACATTGTGGCTACATTCCACTTAGTTCTCTAGTAGTACAACCTAACTTAAGAGGCAATGACACTTATCTAGAAGAGAAATATGACCTACCATGGTATCCCATAACACAAAAGGTAAAAATTTAGAGTGTTATGATATGTTATTATATTACACTGATGTCAACCATGTTCACAACCCACATAGGAAACATAAACACCATTTCTAAGTAGGAAACCCATACATGAAACCATAATATAACAAATGTAGTGACACAACTAAACCAAGAGAACATAACACCATGTTTTTGAAAGCATAGTGTATCATCCATAAGTGCATGTATGATATCAAGTGTAAGAGATATGAGATGATATACCATGGATGAAGCATCTAAGAACCATTGAGTAAATCCCAGTGTGAGGTGAGATCATCATGTAACTAAAGGAGAACTAAAAAGAGAGATCATTGGAAAATGGCCCTCCATGCTATTTAAATAGAGATCATGGACCAATCAAGTGTTAAGCCACAGATCAATGTAGCCATTAGGATCGAGGTCAATATGTGTCTTCAGATCACTCTATTTCAGGAACATAGCGTGACCATCAGATTTCCTAACTATAATGCATACTAAAGAAACATACTAAGAAAAACATTTTTACCTAACGACACAATAGACGAAGTTGATCTTAACTAACTTCTAAGTGTCTAAATATCCTGACATGGAAGTATGGCTTACGAATTGGAGTTGCTCCAATGTTCACTTCTACATCCAATCTTCCATGTTTATTGCTTAAAGAAGATAATCAGTAACAAGATCCTAGTTTAGACTATTTTACCAAAGATTAATGAAGAAGGGAAAATCATACCAGAACCAGAAACAATTCTTGAAACAAGTATCAAGCAATTGCAACATTGAGCAATTATTGAACACCTCATCAAGTGGAAGAACCTATTAGTCAAAGAGGCGACATAGGAAGATGATTTCTTCATGTGAAAACATCCACAACTAATCAAGCATCAAGGGAAACACTTGTTTGAAGGAGAGGGCATGTTAAACCCTAGATACTGAGTTATTACATTTCTATTGTTATATTAGTGTTGTCCTTATTGATCGAATAGAACCTTTAATTGTAATTGTACCTTTTGTCTCCTGTATATAACAAGGGGACCTAGTTTCAGTGAGTGTCTCGTCTTGTGCATTTGATATATTGTAAAAGGAGGTTGTCCCATTGAAGAGGTTTCTCATTCATTTTTCTATCTAGTTATCAAAGAGTGGAGTACTTATCTTTCTATTTTTGTTGTTTAACACTTCTGATTCCATTGTGACCTTTTGCAGTCAAAATAACAATCAATATGAAATGATTCTAAATGAAAAACAATCCAAAATAGGCACATCAACCATAATTGTCCTCTATTCTACATCACCAATAGTTTTTTCATTGTTTTTACATGTTGTCTCCTCCCCTTTTCAAATATATCTTGTATGGCAACTTCAACTCTAATCCAAAAAATCCATTTACATGCCTTTTAGCTACAACTAAATTTCTCATACAAAGACTTCTAATTTCAAGTGCGGAAACAATTGGCATGCAGTGATGCTCCAATGTACTTGTTCAAGAATATGATTCGCAATGGTCCAAAGGGAACTTCCATCACATGCATCCGATAGTGAACTTTCATTGCACTACTCAATGAGGATATGACAAAACAAAACTTGCAATATTTTGCCAAAACTATCATTCATGCCAAATTATTTTCTATGAATCTTTGCTTCCACCCTGATTGCATGTGTGAAAATGATCAATTGTCTACAACATTCTCTCAAACAATAATGCCTAATGGATTTCATTGCTACATGCATATTGAAGGTATATTGACAATGAAAATAATCTTTTCACCACCATTTTAACCATTTTGCACTAACTACAATCATATAATCCTAACCTCTTTTCTTATATGAAAGGACCTTTCCAACCATATTCATTACCAAGCCAACAAGCCATATTCTTAAAATCATAACTTGGAATGCAAAATAAACAAAAATGATTCAAAGATCAATCACACATTGAGCAAGCCACCGTTGCAAGAAATGTTTCCAAAGTTTATAAAAATCTCTTACAACCAATATCAAAAGGACATTACCGTTGTGTTGTATGAGCTTCACAACTTTTCATGTACAAGGATGTTTTATAATGTTAATTGATAACATTGTTGTCAATTTCATAAGGCCTTAACAATCCACCTTTTCTTTTTCTCCTCTAAATAACGGAGTCTTGTATAAGTGATGTGCTTATACAATGTTCCTTTTCATTTTGCAACGCTAGACTAAGTTTATATTAGTCATTAGATTTTGTAAATCATTTTTTGGGTCTATTTTCTTTAAAAAAAAAAAATAACATGATTAATAACCATATAGAATTTGTAATACTTTTCAAATGAATCTCCGTCATTTTAAATACAAAAGAAATAGAACTTGTAATACTTTTCAAATGAATCTCTATCATTTTAAATGCATTTTTTAAAATTTTCAGAGATAAAGTGTGTATTTTTAAAATATTCCTTAATGTTTTTTAATTGTTGAAATTAATTATTTTCGTTTTTATTAAAACTGAATAATCTTAATTTTTGCATTAATCAATGTATGTTTGAAATTTTTTTAGTGATTAAATGTTTTTAGGATGCATAAAAACTTTATATGCAATTTATCTCATTTAGTGAGATTTATTTTAATGATTGTATTGAAATACATATTTATTGTTTAAATTTTCTAGGTTTTGACATTTTTTATTAGAATCTATATAAATCTAGGTGAAATCACAAATTTTTATTATTTAAATTGCATTTCTAAATACATAAATGAATTTAATATATTGATAAACTTCTATAACACTAACATTATATAGAAAAAAAAATAAAAACACTTAAATCCACATGAAAAAAAAAACTTAAATTCTTTAAAATAAGGCAAATAAGAGAATTGTTTTTTAAATAACATAAACTTCATTTCAAATTTCAATGAATCTTTCCTCTCCTCTCTGTTTGTGATAGTATGTCTGGCCAGGTGTGAAATGTGAGTTGGATCTACATGGACTCTGAACTGTTTAAACAAGTTTTCTTATCATTTTCTTTACATGTTTGTTACGAGTCCTACTTTGTTTAATGGTCAAGTGGAAATTCCAAAGAAATGCGAGATAAATACTGTTTGAATAAGTTTTCTTATAATTTTATTTACATGTTTCGTATGAGTCCCTGTCCTACTTTGTTTGTGGAAATTCCATAGAAATGCGACATAAATAAAAATAGTACGTTTTCCGTAAAAGTCTCTAATTTTATGGCTGTGGAAAATTCGTTAGAGAGGACGTTGATGTTTGCCATACATGAACGTAACAGCCACAAAAATCGGCGAACAATAAGCGCGCCGGGCAACTTTGGATCCAACGGTTCACAGCCAAGGATTTAATCTCTGCAGCAGGGTGTTTATTGGGTTAAAGTTTTATTTTTTCGGTTTTTTTGGTTGGAATTTAGAGATATAAATTTGAATTAAATTACTATTTTTTATTGTTTAAATTGTATTTTTAAATGTATAAATAAATTAAGTTTATTGAAAAACTCCTTAAAAAAATTGAATTATACAAACTTAACCACTTAAATCTACAATTCTAATTATTCCTCATTAGATAAGGAATAGTCAAATAAAAATTTAGACTACTCCATTTATGGCGGCCCAAGAACGCGATTTTATAGAAAGCGTACTATTTTTTCATCGATATCACATTTTCCCCGAGAAGCCAGGACGATGTTTTTATGGATGACCGGAGTCACGGGACCATTGGGCCAGGTACAGTAAGAAAGTTATATTCCTTTGCTTTTATTCTGCTTACCGTGGAAGTTTTCCTCGATAATTGGAGAGTACAAAGAAGGATTCCATGGCAAACATGTGCAGAAAAAAATGAGAAGAATCAGAGTCCATTTAGATCCAGAGAAAAAGGTTAGTAAGACTCACTGGAATGAAGTTTTTGTTGCCCAAAAAATATATAGAGAGGAAAAATGCCACTACCAGGTAAGCCATAGCGACCGATAAACCCATTAGATTTATGAGCGGAACTTGGAAGCCCGGAGAATTTGAGTGATGGTGGATACCCAACAGGGTTAACTTAATAGCCAGAAACCTAACTCACCACTTCAAGTGGCTCGGTAGAAGACGATTCGATAAGTTTCCCAGGTCAGATTATCGCACAAAATTCTGTTCTCGGATTGTTTTTCTGGGTGGAGTTTAATTCGTGTGTTTGCCTATTAGCTTTGCAAAATTGTATTTGAATTCCAGAAATCATAATTGCTCTGAATTGCAGCCATTATTAGAAAGTATCAGCAGGTCCAATTTTTGGTGCCAGTCGATTAGGTGAAGACCTTGGATTGGCTCATTTCTTGGCTTTTTCAGAAGTTTCTCTGCAATTTCTTGTGAAGGCATGAATGTCCTTCTGTCCACCAAGCCTGGTATCTGACTAGGTTAATTATAAGTATGTTATATGTTAGTTTCTATCTTAATCCTGGTATATGGCTAGGAAATTCGCTCTAAGCACTTGTAAATTTTAGTTCATCCTTCTGCCTACCAAGCCACATTCACACTCTCAATGTGGCTGGGAAATTCGCTCTAAGCACTTGTAAATTTTAGTTCATCACAATCTATCAAGTTAGTATTCCTCTCATTGTAGTCCTGACTCCTACCAACCCAGGGAACTCTCAAAATCTATCTTCCCCTCAACAGAAAGGCGGTCTGCACTGTCAAAATCTATCTTCCCCTAAATAGAAAGAAAGGCAACGTGAACGGTAAAACCCCATTAAAACGCCCCTACAGGCCTTGAAGCCAAGGTAGACCCTACCCATATGAGTGACAGCCCTAAACCATGGCAGGCTGCTTTAGTTTCACAGCTTCAGGAAATAGATGTTTTCGTATCTACTTTGCGAGTGCTGGAATGAAATCAAAGCAAATCGAATTGGATGATGGCACGACAATGCATTGTTGGGTCCCTAAAAAGACCAGCAACAAACCTGCTTTAATTCTTATTCATGGCCTTGGAGCTAATGCAATGTGGCAATGGAGCTCCCAGCTTCGGCCTTTTCGTCGCCACTT